>PVKE010020757.1:0-27203 GCA_004027555.1 Craseonycteris thonglongyai | reverse complement strand
TATATATATATATATATATATATATATATATATATATATATATATATACCGTATATATATATATATATACCACAGCATTTTTATCCACATCTATCAGAGGGCATTTTGGTTGTTTTCATGACTTGAAATAGTGCTGCAATGAACATTGGGGTGCATATGTTTTTATGGACTTAGTTTTTTAAATTTGGGAGGTAGATACCCAAGTGGGTGATTGCTGGGTCATAGGGTAGCTCCATTCTCAATGTTCTGAGGAATCTCCATACTGTCCTCCATAGCAGTTGTACCAATTTGCATTTTCGCCAGCAGTATATAATGTTTCTTTTTCTCCACAGCCTCTCCAGGACTTGCTGTTCCTTGTTTTGTTGATTACAGCCATTCTAACAAGTGTGAAGTTTTGCATTTTTTCTTATGTCTGTTGGTCATTTGTATGTCTTTGTGGGTAAAGTGTTTGTTTAGGTCTTCTGCCCATTTTTTAATTGAATTGCTTGTTTTTTTTGTTATTGAGTTGTATGGGTTCTTTCTATATTTTAGATATTAGCCACATATCAGAGGCATTGTTACAACAAAGAGACAAAAACCTCATGGACATTGTCACTAGTTTAGTGGTTTTCTAAGTATAGCGGGAGAGGGAGTTGGGAGAGGAGGGAGGGAGAATTAAATCTATGGTAATGGAAGGAAAGCTGACTCTGGGTGGCGAACACATATTATAACACACAGATGAAATACTGTAGAGTTGTATACCTGGAACCTATGTAATTCTTTATTAATCAATGTAACCCTAAAAAATTTAATAATTATACAAAGTTATCTCACTTCTGTGTGTAAGAGAAAAAAGTATGTGTGTGTGTGTGTGTGTGTGTGTGTGTGTGTGTATAAAGACATATATATATATATAATATTTTGATAATCAACATTAAAGAAGTGCAAAACATATATTATTTTGAATTACCTTCTAATGCTGCTGCACATTTTGAGAACAGACTAAACATAAAAATTAAAATTATGATCATGATAACAAAATATAATATTTGTTGAGTTCTTACTGTTTGCCAATTATTATGTTTAATGTGTAACCCAGGTTTTCACATTATGCTTTATATAAATAATGTGTTTAATTAACTTAACAGATAAAGAAAATATGTAAGTGCTTATCTCATGTGTATATATATATATATATATATATATATATATATATATATATATTCCTTTTCTTTTATGTTTTTTGTTTTGTTTTTCTTTAACTGTTACATTTATTGGGGTAACATTTATTACCAAAAATTACATAGGTTCCAGGTATACAATTCTACATTACATCATTTATGTATTACATGATGTGCTCAACACCCAGAGTCAATTCTCTTTCCAACAACATATATTTGATGCTCCCTCCCAAACTGCTCGCTTTCAGTTTTATATTCCACATATAAGTGAAGTCATATGGTTCTTTATTTTTTTCTGTCTGACTTATTTCATTTAATATGACATTCTCAAAGTTCATCCATGTTGTCACAAAAGGCAAAATCTCATCTTTTCTTATTGCTGAGTTATATTCCATCACATATATATAGCAAAACTTCTTTATCCAGTCATCTATCAAAGGACACTTTGGCTGTTTCTATGACTTGGCCAAAGTGAACAGTGCTGTGATGAACATTGTGGTACATAAGTCTTTGCAAACTAAGGTTTTCAAGTTTTGGGGGTTAGATACCCAGAAGAGGGTTCTTACTTTTAAATATACCTTATTCACTCACAAAATATTTCTTAAAATGTTATGAATTTAAAATTTATTTTTTAAGTTCACCATTAATTTAAATGTATTTATTAAAATCTTGGGGTTTTGTCAATGAATGCAACCTCTTTGCAATGCATTTTCCTATTCATTGGTGATATTTCATTTGAAATTCAAAACAGAAGAGGCCGATGAAAAAAGTTACTTATATCTAGTCAGTCCTAAGCAAGATACTTGTAGACAGTCCCTTAAATTAGCAATTGGGGTTGTAGTTTCAGCTGATATTAACTCAAACAACAAGAACATACTATATTATAATTACATAAAAAATAGAGAAACTCAATTAATGAAACTTTCTGTAACTCAGATGTTAAGACTTTCAAGTCACCAACAATTTAAATCAAAATAAAAGTAAATGCCTCTAGTTTCATTGACTCCTAAATTTCAATAACTCATTCTCATCTGGAACTTGAATTACTACAAAATTAATCTTGGGATACATATGAAGCAGAACAATACTAAAATATAATAGAATTGTTCCAGTTTGTTTTCTTAGACAAATTTTTAAACTTTATGAAGTCTTGATACATATACTTACATATAAAATCTTCTGGTGTATATGTGTGTATGTTAATTTAGAGACAATCTCTTCGTGTTGTCAGTGTCAGTTTAATTTGCTTGACATAGCTAATTCTTTTTAACATATCTTGTCTTCTTTAAACACTTAGAAGACATTTCCAACATACTAGGTGACCCCATCTCAATGGTTCTGGGTAATTAGACTACAGTAGTAGTCATCCCATCCAAGAAAATCCTGTCAGAAGACAATCAGGGAGGGGGGAAAAAGAAGGCAGCATGAGAGGAGACCCCCAATACCTACCTGGGAAGGAACTTATGAACAAAGGGGAACCCACAGGGGAAACCCTGAGAAGTACCCTCAACTGAGAGAACCACACAATGCAGAGCAACACCCAAAGGTTAGAGAAAAAGGGGGAGAGCGGGAGAGGGAAGGGGAAGCAGCATTTCAGGGACAGAGACTCGGAGCGTGGCCCAGGGCTGGCAACAACAAAGGGGGAATGGGGGACTATGGTCAAAGGGGAGCTAGATTGAGGGTGGGCTGGAGGCCGAGACCTGAGGAGAGTGGAAGCCCCACAAGACTGTGGACAATTTAACATCTGAACTCAAGGTACAGCACACTGTGCCCCACTCAGATTACATTGCCTGAGATAGAATAGGGACAGTGGAGCAGGGGCAGCTGAACTTCCCAGGCAGGTGGCAAGAGAGCAGGGCACCAGCCTGTCACAGCTTGGCACACCTGGTCACTGATTTACAGAGGTGACACAACCGAGCTACTAGAGTTTGTTGTTAGGGAACAACTTTTCAAGCCAGGGCTCTTGAAGTGAAAACACCCGCTTGAGCAGAGCGAAGGACAGAGAGGAACCCAGCTGTACTGCCAGCCACAAGCTGGCAGGCCCGGTTACTAGTTCACAGAAATGGCACAGCTGCTGCATAGGGACTGAAAGTGAAAGCAGCTCAAGCAGAGCAGAGGATTGAGAGAGACGTGGCCACACTGCTGTCTTACTGCCAGCCGCAGTGCCAGCTACAGCCCAGCAGGCCCAGTCACTGGCCCACAGAAGCAGCTCTCTTGGCGGCATAGACATACTTAAAGTGAAAGCAGCCAAGCAGAGGGCAGAAAGACCCAAGCTGCTGCGCCGCCTGCCTACAATGAACCTCTAGCCCTTCTGCTGACAGAGGAATCTCCTATTGTGTCTCAGGCCCACTGCAGCTCCTACTCACACTCCCCTACCCCCAGCCCCACCTTCACTGTTCTGCCTTCTAACAGCTAAGCCAGCAACCTGAAGAGCAACCCCAGGACACAGAAACTGACTGTTTCTCCCAAAATCTCCTCCCCCACAACTGAGCCCATATTGCAACCTCCTGTAAAACAGAGACATACCAGGCTGCAGTCAGACCATAGCCCACACACTCTCCCAAGAGGGGAAGCATTGAGACTAAGACAGTTGAAACAAAAAGGAGGGAAAAAAATAGAGAAGCCCATCTTATAGAAAATCACCAAAAGGGAAAACATACTCATGCCTAAAGCAAAAGGAACCATATTAAATACAATGCACACATCAGAATCCAAAGCCCCTCAAGGAGATCATGGACATTCTTTAGAAAATGAACTTCCACACTTGGACTCAAATCTAAGTGAAACAGAATTCAGGGCTGCAATACTCAAGACATGCAGAGAGCTTAGTAAATGCTGGCAAAATACTCAGTCACAGTTAAATGACCTCAACAAGAAATTTTTTGATCAAAATGAGTACTTTATCAATAAAATTCAGAAGTTAGAGCAGAATCAAAAGGAACTCCTCAAAATGAAAGCCATAATGGGAGAGCTAAAAAAAGAATTGATCAGCATAAGAAACAGGGCTGACCAGCTGGAAGAAAGAATTAATGAAATTGAAGATAGAAACATGGAAATTTCACAGAGGGAAGAAGAAAGGGAAATGAGAATCAAGAGAAATGAAAGAGCCCTACAAGAACTCTCTGACTCCATCAGAAAGACCAATATTAGAAAAATAGGGGTACCAGAAGAAAGTGAGATGAAATTTTCTCAGTCTACTAAAACAAATAATGGATGACAATTTTCCTAACCTATAGAAAGAACTAGAACTCCAAATTCAAGAGGAAAACAGGAGCCCTAACTACTTAGACCCTAGCAGACCTTCTCCAAGGCACATTGTTCTGAAGATGACAAAAACCAAAGGCAAAGAAAGAATCCTCAAGATTGTCAGGTAAAAAAATGTATACAACTTTCAAAGGAAAACCTATCAGGCTGTCATCAGACTTCACAGCAGAAACTCTGCAAGCCGGGAGGGAGTGGAGCCCAATCTTCAAAATATTAAAAGAGAGAAACTTTCAGCCAAGAATGAACTATCCAGCAAAATTAACCTTTAGATATGAATGATAAATTAAGGCCTTTTCAGATATACAGAAGCTGAGGGAATTCTCCAGATCAAAACCAGCACTCCAAGAAATAATGAAGGAGGCTATTTGCCCTGAATCAAGAAATCAAAAAAACAGAGAAAACTTGGGACAACTTTTAACAACAAAAAAATATAAAGGAAGGAAGAAGTGGATACAGGATATCCTCATATATCAATCATCATCCTAAAGGTAAATGGACTGAATTCACCAATAAAGAGGCACAAGTTAGCAGACTGGGTTAAAAAACAAAATCCAACCATATGCTGTCTACAAGAGTCACACCTCAGCCACAAAGTCAAACATAGACTCAGGGTAAAAGGATGGAAAACAATACTCTAGGCAAAGGGCAGTCAGAGAAAAGCAGGAGTGGCCATACTGATTTCTGATAAAATAGACATCAGGATAAAAAAAATAATAGGACATAAAGATGGTCATTTCATTTTGATAAAAGGGACAATACATCAAGAAAACATGTTATTTGTCAATATACATGCCCCCAATCAGGAAGCACCAAAATTCACAAACAATTACTTAACAGATATAATAGGAGAATCTGACAAAAATACAATGATAGCAGGGGATCTAAACACCTCCTGACAACATTGGACAGATCATCCAAGCAGAAAATAAATAAGGAAATTGAAGCCTTAAATGATACATTACAGGAAATGGACATAATTGGCATTTATAGGACACACCATCCTGCAACACAGGTCAATACATTTTATTCTACTGCACATGCATTTTCAAGGCTAGACCGTATCCTGGGACTTAAATCCAATCTCAACAAATTTAAGAATATTCAAATCATACCAAATGTATTCTCAGACCACAAAGCTTTGAAACTAGAGAACAATTGCAAAAATCAATTGCAGAAAGAATCACATATATGTGGAGATTGAACAACATGCTGTTAAAAAATGACTGGATCAAAGAGGAAATAAAACAAGAGCTTTAAAAATTGTATTAATGAATGACAATGAAAACATGACGTACCAAAATTTCTGCGACACAGCAAAAGCAGTAATAAGAGGGAAATTTATATCATTACAGGCCTATCTCAAAAAACAAGAAAAACTACAAGTAAAAACCCTCACGTCTCATCTTAAAAAACTAGAAAAAGGAGAACTAAGGAAGCCCAACATTAGCAGAAAAAAAGAATTAATAAAAATTAAAGCAGAACTTAATGAAATTCAGAATAGAAAAACAATAGATAAAATTAATGATAAAAAGAGTTGGTTCTTTGAAAAAATAAATAAAATTGACAAGCCACTGGCTAGGCTCACCAAAGGGCAAAGAGAAAAATCTCATATTTCCAGAATTCAGGACAATAGGGGAGAGATCACAACTGACACTACAAAAATACAAACAAATATAAGAAATTATTATGAAAGACTCTATGCCAACAAATTTGACAATCTAGAGGAAATGGACAAATTTCTAGAAACATATAGTTTACCTAACTGAACCAAGAAGATTTGGATAACCTAAACAGAACAATCAACAGTACAGAACTTGAAACAACTATCCAAAACCTGCCCGAAGGCAAAAGACCTGGACCAGATGGTTTTACCAATGAGATTTACCAGTCATTCAAAGAACTAATGCCCATCCTCCTTAAACTACTCCAGAAAATTCAAGAGGAGGCAGTACTACCCAACTCTTTCTATGAAGCTAATATCTCCCTAATACCAAAACCTGGGAAAGACAATACCAAAAAGGATAACTATAGGCCATTCTCCCTGATGAACACTGATGCAAAAATCCTAAATAAAATTTTAGCTAACAGAACACAGCAATGCATTAAAAAGAGTATTCACCATGACCAATTGTGATTCACTCTACGGTCACAAGGATGGTTCAACATATGCAAATCAATCAATGTAATCAAGCACATAAACCAAACAAAGGATAAAAACCACATGATTATCTCAATCGATGCAGAAAAAGCATTCGACAAGATACAACACCCATTTATGATAAAAACACTGAATAAAATGGGAATTGAAGGAAAGTACCGCAACATAATAAAGGCCATATATGACAAACCCTCAGCAAATATTATACTGAATGGGGAAAAGCTGAAGCCTATGTTCCTAAAACCAGAAACAAGACAGGGATGCCCCCTGTCACCATTGCTGTTCAACATAGTTCTGGAAGTTCTCGCCAGAGCAATCAGACAAGAGAAAGGAATAAAAGGTATTAGAATTGGGAGAGAAGAAGTTAAACTGTCACTCTTTGCAGATAACATGATTCTTTATATAAAATCTCTAAAGACTATATCAGAAATCTATTACAAATAATAGACAAATATAGTAAAGTGGCAGTATACAAAATTAATGTCAAAAAATTCAATGCATTTTTATATGCCAACAATGAAACCTCAGAAAGAAAGATGAGAAGATCCATTCCCTTTTCCATTGCAAACTAAAAAATAAATTACCTAGGAATAAATCTAACAAAAAATGTGAAGGACTTATACACTGAAAACTACAAAACACTGTTAAAAGAAATTAAAGAGGACACAAAGAAATGGAAAGACGTTCCATGTTCATGGATTGGAAGAACCAACAAAGCAATATACAGATTCAATGCCATTCCCACCAAAATCTCACAGATATTCTTTCAAGAAATATATTTTTAAAATCATCAAATTTGTATGGAACCAAAAAAGTCCACTAGTTGCAAAAGCTATCCTAAGAAAAATGGATAAAGCTGAGGGCATCACACTGCCTGACTTTAATCTGTACTACAAAGCCTCAATAATCATAACAGCTTGGTATTGGCAGAAAAAAAGATACACAGACCAATGGAACAGAATTGAAATCGCAGAAACAAACCCACAAATATATGAACAGATTATTTTTGACAAAGGAGTAAAAAATATACAGTGGGGGAAAAAAAGCGTCTTTAGTTAATGGTGCTGGAAAAATTGGAAAACCACATGCAAAAGGCTGAATGTGAACTGTGATCTCTCACCATATACCAAAATTAACTCAAAATGGATTAAAGACCTCCAAATAAGAACTGAAACAATAAATTGCATAGAAGAAAACATTGGCACTAAACTTATAGACCTGGGGTTCAGGGAGGACTTTATGAATCGGACCTCAATGGCAAGGGAAGTAAAAGCACAAATAAATGAATGGGACTTTATCAAGCTAAAAAGCTTCTGCACTGCAATGGAAACCATCAACAAAGCAAAGAGGCAACCAACCTACTGGGAAAAAATATTTGCATACAATGCCTCTGATAAGGGGCTAATATCAAAAATATACAAAACTTGTACAACTCAACAATAAAAAGACAAGCAATCCAATTAAAAAATGGGCAGACCTTAAACAGACACTTCTCCCCTAAAGATATACAAACTGCCAGCAGATGTATTGAAAAAATGCTCAACTTCACTAGCAATTAGGGAAATGCAAATAAAAACCACAATGAGATACCATCTTACACCTGTTAGAATGGCTATAATCAACAAGACAAGAGATAACACGTGCTGGAGAGGCTGTGGAGAAAAAGGAACCCTCATACACTGCTGGTGGGAATGTAATCTGGTACAACCACTATGGAAGGCTGTATGGAGATTCCTCAAAAAATCAGGAGTGGAATTACCATATGACCCAGCCATCCCTCTACTGGGCATCTACCCAAAAAACCTGAAAATCTTAATCTTTAAAGATGTTTGTACCCACATGTTCATCACAGCACTGTTCACAGTGGCCAGAACATGGAAACAACCAAAATGCCCTTCGATAGATGACTGGATAAAGAAGATGTGGTACATTTACACAATGGAATACTACTCAGAGATGAGAAAAGATGAAATATAGACATTTGTGACAGCATGGATGGACTTTGAGATCATCTTATTAAGCGAAATAAGTCAGACTGAAAGAATCAGGAAACATATGACCTCACTTATAGGTGGAATATAAAACTGAAAGTAACCAAGACACAGAGACTTATGGACACAATAAGCTTGTGTCCATAGCTTGTGACTCAATAGCTTGGTGATAACCTGAGGGAAGGGAAGGAGGGAGGAGGGAGATTGAGGACGGGAAGTATGAGTGGGCACCATACTTTCCGGTATGAACACACTCAATAGTTTGGTGACTACCTGAAGGAAGGGAAGGAAGGGGGAGGGAGAGTAGGGAGGGGAGTGGGAGTGGGCACCAGATATAAGGTGATGAAAGGAGAGCTGATTCTGGGTGGTGAGCACATAATGCGATACATAGGTGATGTAATGTGGATTTGTACATCTGGAAACTATCTGTTAACAATCAACGTCACCCCAAAAATTAAAAAATAAATACATAAATAAATAAACAAACAAATAAATATAAATAATAAGCTCTACACACACAGAAGGGACAGTCGGGCTCATTTTACCCAGTAGCCACTGCAGGCACAGGGCCTAGGAATTAAGTGCTCTTCCAGGGTCAAAAATGTGTTGCAGAGCTGAAAAATAACTTTTGCTCTGAAATAAAAAATACGCAAAAAATGTAAAATAACATTTATCAAATGCTTACAAAATAAAAAATGTCAATTCATAAAAAAAAAAAAAGTCAATCAGATTTCCCCTTAATTACCTGAAATAGGAGACAGAAACTGGTCAGATGGCAAAGGGTTCTGGATTGAACAAGTTATGAAAACTTTTTAGCTAATTAGCAAATTAACACCACCTTTGAAATTATGAATAAACAGAATGTGTGGGGATAAAAACTGAACTACAAATAAACACAAAAAATGAGGCAGATGCTAAAGAACAAGAGAATTTTGACTCAGAAAGACTCGAGCTAATGTAGCTTATTTAAGATGTTATTTCCCACCAATTAACTTTCTAATTCCAAATTCTTTTAAAAACTTACCCTGCTTCTTTTTATTGGAATCTTTTGAATGGACAGTTATACTTTAGAACCAAGATGATTTGACTAGAACAATTTTTGGTTTATATGTGAATTTGTGCCCTCTGTCATAATTATGGATAAATATGCGTTTAGTGGTGATAACCAATATACAGTCTGACTTCTTTCTCTGAGGTAACACTCATTACACTTACCTTAAATATCGTCTTCTGGCATTCCAATCCTCCCGAAACCTAATTCTTTGATTGAAATTAAGTTGTGGATATACCATGATATCCTCTGCTAGAAATTTTTAATTTTAAGCTTCTGACTGTTTAGTTCTACTTTACCTTTTGTCTTGCTTTTATTATTATAAATTAATGCACTTTGGCAAAAACCTTAGTATATCAGGCCCAAGTTAGATTTATAAAATTATAAACCATTATTTTCTGTTAAAAATGACAAATATGTACTATAAAACAGGTGACAGAGTTTCTCTTGGAAAAGAAAAAAAATACACTGATGGTGTTTAAGTGTGAGAGGAGAAACATCCAAGGCACGCTCTCTTGGGCAACCATCTGACACAGCAGCTGAGGGAGCGGGCAGCAAGGGTAATGTGCAATACAAAATATTTTAAGGGCAGTGACTCATGCAACATAAAGTGTATGTGCATGTGTGTTCACGTGTACACCCATGGATACATAAAACATCTTCCTGCTACAGCGGTTAGTTTTTTTAAGGCAGTGACTGTTGAGCTTTCTTTTCAGTTTCTTCAATAGCAATAAGTCTATATTAAGAGACAAATGAACAACTGACTTCAAGTTTTTTTTTACCGGTACTCTATGACCTTGGGCAAACCATTTAATCTGGATTACATTGTAAGTGTCTCATATAACTGTAATGAACTGCAGCTTCATTGGGACTGGAATAAATGAATAAATGAATAAATGAATGCTTTTCCAGAATCCGTTAGTAACTACATTAGGTTAACAAACAAACCTAAAACTAAAATATAGTGATGTGCTCCCTTCATCATCCCACCAAAATATTGATTTCTTATTGGCATTAAAATGTTAGCTGCAGGTAACTGTTGGTCCACTCTATGTGTTTGCTTCATTAAGGAATCCAGGCTGAATGAAGGAGATGCTTCTCGCTGAGACATTGCTCATCTGATTGCAGAGTGAAAAGAGCATTACAGGACAGGTGAGTATGCTTTCAGGTGGAGCTCAGCAGTGTCTCAAGTCACTTCCGCTCACATGTCACTGACCAAAGTTATTCACATGGCCAAACCTGCCTCAGTGAGGTGAAAGCATAACCCCCTCATTAGAACCTCTACTTGCAGATCACACAGAAGTGGCGAGAAATGACATTTCTTGATAGTGTATTTGCTGGCAGTAGCTCCTCAGTCCTTTACTTCTGATGGGCTCTTCGAATTTTACTTCTGCAAGGACATTCTTTTTCATTTTCTTCTTTGGTTATATCTGATGAAGGTATCAAAGAATATGCCCTAGGTGGTGGCTCAGAGGTTTTTCAGTCTATTTTATGCCTATAGAATTTTGGATTCCCAAATTGGGGTTACCAGATAAGACAAATATCTCCCTGTAACTGTGTCTGAAATACAGTAATACCTTGGAATCTGAATGCCTCAAAACTTGAAAAACTTGGAATCTGAACAAAAATTTAAGCAAATTTTGCCTCGAAATCCGAATGCTGCTTTGGAATCTGAACGCCAATGTGTTGTTTGCACGGGACATATCGACTGTATGTATGGCCCATAGCTTTATTCGAACACCCACTTGTCTTGGAATTCGAATGTTTTGGAACTCAAACGGGGTTCTGAGATGGATTTAGTTTGAATTCCAAGGCACCACTGTATTATAAGGGACATTGTTATACTAAAAATTATTTGTTATTCATCTGAAATTCAAATATGACTAGGTATCTTGTATTTTTATTTAGTAACTGGCAATTCTAGTACAAAAAGAGAATGTCAAGTCTCAAATATAACTCATTATAGTAATCTCATACAATGCTCTCAAAAACATAACAAGATTCTCATCTATTTCATTTCATTCAGTTTCCAAGTCCATGGACACAAACCACGCCCACTCACCTAATATGATGCATTTCTCATGAGATTTAACTGGCAGTGTTTTAAACTCGGCAAGGTTCCATAAAAAAGCCTCACTCTGTTCTGTTTTCTCTAAGACACTGAATCCAATTGGAGGAGTTTACTGGATGCCACATTAACCACTTTAGAGTTTTAGCAGCAGGTTTCAGCAGCACTCCCGATAATCTTTGCCATGAGGTTCTGCCTTAATTGGCTTCTGTCATTAATATTTTCTGTTACATTTTATTGAGGGAAATGGGGGAAAGAATTGTTATTCATTCTTGTCAATAAACTGGCCAGTATTTTTATTTTTTAGTCCATCTCTTTCTTAAAGTACCTTACCAAATGCAGCCGACAACATATACATAGCTCTTTTCTAACTTATTCATCTATGAAGCTCATTCAGTAGTACATTACCTGACTTCTAAATTATCTGAGGAAACAATTATAGAAAATGTTTTTCCTCTGCACATGCACAATGGGTTAGCATCTGTTTAATCAACAATAAATACTCCCTCCTCCAACCATCCAGTCCAAACCTGAGGGTACACGTATTGGTGTGTTGGCTTCATCAGAACAGTACTGACATGTTTACATTTCTTAGTCATTTTTGCTAAGTTTTACTAAAAATATGACAAAATATTGGTGGCTTATTGCAACTAAGGTTTATCTCTCAATCTTATGTGATGAATATAGATTGAGTCAGTTATGGCTGAGTTCCATGAAACTTCCTCATCCTGGAATACAGTCTGAAAGAAGAGTATTTAGGTCATTGCTGTTTTCATGCACAGAAAAAATTAACAGTGGATACTTCTTAAGGGTGTTTGTCAGTAGGGTTACTAACTACTTCTACTCATATTTCATTGGCCAAAGCAAGTAATAACATCAGTGGTTCAAAAAGTAATGTTATCACACAGAGGATATACAAATAAAAAAAGAAAAGTTTACTACTATCTGTCATAGTAACAAATTATTTTTAAATAAGCTTTTTACTTTAGAATAGCTTTAGATTTATATTATTAATACCCTCTCTTAGAATAGTTTATTTACTACAATTAATGAACCAATATTATTAATTAAAGTTTACATTTTATTCAGACTTCCAAGATTTTCACTTAATGTCCTTTTACTATTCTAGGATCCCACCAGGGTATCAAATTATATTTAGAAGCCATGTTTCCTCAGACTCTATTGGGTATGACAGTTTCTTAGATTTTCCTTATTTTTGAAGACCTTAACAGTTTTGAAGAGTAATGTTCAGGTATTACCTAGAACGTTCCTCAATTAGGATTTCCCTGATGTTTTTCTTAGTATTAGACTGAGGTTATGGGTTTTTCAGAGAAAGACCACAGACATAGTGTCATTCAAATCACATTGTAATAAAGGGTATATAATATGCTATCAATATGACTAATCATCGTTAATGTTCCTCTTGAACACCTGGCTGATGTAGTGTATGTCAGGCTTTTCCTGTAAAGAAACAATGTTCTCTTATCCCACACTTTATAAGGAAGGCAATATGCAGAGTCTACATTTAAGGAGCAAGGAATATATCCTACCTCCCTGAGAGGGAGTATTTACATAAATTATTTATTGCTTTTATGCATGGGAGAGTTGTATTTTTTCACTTATTTATTTTTTCAACCATTTATTTGAACCAATATGTATTGGCTCAAAGTGCTGGAAAGGGAGCTTTCACTCTGAACTTCCTTCTCTTGGCTTGTAGGTCACCACCATCTCACTGTGTGTTCTCATGACCACTTCTTTCTGTGCACACATGGAAAAAGAGGCAGAGCTCTGTGGAGTCTCTCCTGAGAGACATTAACTCCATCTGACTAGGGGCCGACCCTTATGACCTCATAAAACCTTAATAATCTCTCAATGTCCCACCTCTAAATTCCATCACTTTGGGGAATGTGGCTTCAACATATGAATTACGGGAATACTTAAATTCAGTACAAAACAGTACTCATGGATATTTATTTTATGTTTTGAGTTATAATCCAATATTTCTCTCTTTTGTTGTTTTATTTTTTAATTCAGTTTTGATCATTGGGAGCTCATTTTGTTGGTGTCTTATGTCCCCATGTGTGTGTGTGTGTGTGTTAGCTCTTTCTTATTTTCAGGCACCATCTTCTATAGTTTCTGCACCAATTCTAGAATAAACCCTTTCTCCACGAAACCACAGCTGGTTTATTTTATTGAAAATGGTATTAGAAACCAAGATCTGGGTACGAGATATGCTTGCTATTAATGAGGTAGCCTTGCTTTCAGGCCCTCTTGGCGGACAGAGTTAGGAAATATATGTGTGCATACTAACTCATATACACACATCTACAAATATGTCCATGTTTGTATTCATCCAGGTAAATATGGGTTTATACTGATATCTCCAACTGTAATCCTTCAACACATACTCATAGATCATTCTAGACTTCTCCCATTGCTTATTTGAAATCTTTCATTCCAACTGTGAGAAACCTACTCCTCACCATCCTTCATTCACTTACTTATTAAATTCTAGTACATATATACCATGGCCTCAGAATTGTTAACCCAAACACCTATATGAAACAACTTTATCAAATAAACTACAAATTTTTTTTACTTTACTCTTACAGACCAAATTCATTTCTACAAGTACTTGAGTCAGCAGTTTTTATCCTCTCACCCCATTCAGTGAGGTTACTTCAAACATTTGTAATACTTGCAGATTTTTTTTTTACAGCGTGCATTCCATCTTGAAAACATTCCATTTTTTAAATATATTTCTTTTTAATTTGCATATACTAAGTTGTAGATTTTATGTTATATAATTCTATGAGTTATGAAAAATGCTTAATATTTTGTATTCATCATTACAGTACCTAACATAATAGTTTCATATAGTCCACCTTGTTCTTCTAATGGCAAATAAAGTTGAATTTCTTTTTATATGCTTATCGGTCATCTGGACGTTGTCTTTGGTGAGTTGTTTGTTCTCAGGTTAGGCTCATTTCTGAACAAGGTGGTTTGTTTGCTTATTGCTAATTTTTAAAGAGTTCTTTTAATATTTTGGAACAAGTCCTTTATTAAATATATGTTTTGCAAATATATTTCCCCATTTGCATCTTGTCTTTGCACTTAAAAAACAAAAAAATATTTATTTTATTGTTTGAGAGAAGGTGAAAGAGAGAGAGAGAGGTGGGGAGGGCCCAGAGCAGTCTCCATAGTTGTACATCATTAGTTGTGACATGGTTTCATTCCATACAGGTGGATGCGGGGCCTTGAGAGGCAGAACCGAACCAAGGCCTCCTGAAAGGGAGGTGGGAACTTTCACCAACGGGCCATTCCAGCAATTATCAGTTGTGCCACAGTTCAGCACATGGGGTTTGGATAGGCCAGGGCTAGGGTTCAAGCCCTGGACCTTTCAATTGCAAGGCACATGCTCAACTGCTGAGCTATACCAGCATCATTCAGGTATCTTTGTGTGAGTCTGTATCTGGATTTTATATTCTGTGAGTTTCATTGATCTATGTGAGTATTCTTTCACTCACTCCTTGTTTTTGTAACTTAATAGCAAATCTAGAAATTGGGTAATGATAATTCCTCTACGTTGTTCTTTTTCAATATTGTGTTGGCTATTCTAGTTTGATCAGGATTGTGTTGAATCTAATGATCAAATTCAGAATATTTGACATCTTAGCAATACTGAGCTTTTCAATCTATGAAACATAAAATATCTTCCCATGTAAAACGTTTATTTGTACATTTTTTAAATTTGTTTACCAGTGTTGTATATTTTTAGGATTATAGATATTGTACACATTTTGTTATATTTATACCTAAGGGTTTTATATTTTTGGTACTATTGCAAGTGGTTCTTTTTTAAATATGTAATTTCTAATTGCTCATTACTGCTTTATAATAAATAAATTGCCCTGTATATATTGACCTTATATCCTCCAACCTTATTATATTTGATTATTAATTCCAATAATTTATTTGCAAATACATTTAGATTTTCTACATAGTCAATCATGTTATCTAAAAGTTGACAGTTTTAGGTTTTCCTTTGAAATCCACATGCTTTTCACTTTCTTTTCTTGTCTTATTGAATTTTCTAGGACGTCTAGTATCATGTTGAGTAGGAATAGTGATAGAAAACATCTTTGCCATGTTTCTGACATTAGGCAGAAAAAATTCACTTTTTCACCAAGTATAATGTTAGTTGTAGGTTTTTATCCTTTTTCATTTAAATCAAGCTAAGGAAGACTTCTATATTTCCAGTTTGCTGAGAATTTTTATTATGAATGGAATTTGGGTTTCCACCACTTTTTATGTTATAATTGATAGAAAAGAATTTTAATCTTTTTCCTGTTAACTGATTTTTGAATGTTGGATCAGCATTACATAACAAGAATAAATTTTACTTGCTTGTGATGTGTAGTTCTTTATTGGCTTTTATTTTCTAATATTTTATTGAAAATTATTATGTCTATATGTTCATGAAAGATATTATTCTGCAGTTTTCTTTTTTTTGGCTTTTTTAATGTTTTTTTATGGCTTTGATATTATAGTAATATTAGACTCATAGAATAAAGTAGAAAGTATTATCTATAGCTTCTATATTATAAAAAAAATAGTTGAGAAACAGTATTATTTTCACCTTAAATATATGATAGAATTCACCTGTGTAAACTTCTGGGCTTAATGCTTTCTCTTTCAGAAGAATATTAATTACTGATTCAATTTCTTTAATAGATATAGGGCTATTTGGTTTATCTAATGTTCCTTGTGTGAGTTTTATAGCTTTTATCTTTCAATAAATTTGTCCAATTTGTGTACATTGTCAAATTAGTGAATCTACAGTTATTTATAACATTTTTTCATATCCTTGCAATGTCTATGGGATCAACAAACCTGACTCTTTTTTCATTGTTTATGTAGCTAATTTGCATTTCTCTCCCTTTTATTTCTGTTAGTTGGTCAAGTTTGGGGCTTATCAATTTGATTGATATTACCAAAGAATTAGATTTTGTTTGATTATCACTACTGTTTTCTTGTTATTTTGTCAGGCTTTTTTATTTTATTTTATATATTCATGCTCTATATATTTATGGTCTGACAATTAAGTTTGCAAACTTGCCACCATGTGCTTACTTTGGCAGGACTGTACAAAAAAATTGGTAAGGTTTCATAACCGTGGTAATCAGTATCTCACAGCTGTGCTCATGTCAACGTGTGGCAGTGTCTTGCTGAATGGCATTCATTATTGTTGTTGCATGTTTTTGTGTGCTGTTACAAGAATATCAGACTTCGTGTTTCCCAAGATCTTTTAGAAAGGCAAGATGATGTTTTGGGTCATGTTAACACTGGTGATGAAACATGGTAACCACTTTGATCACCTCTTGTATTTGCAGAAGTCAAACATGACTTGTATATATCTTTTCTTATTGGTATATATTATCACATTTTTAACACAGATTTTTCCATTCTTAAAATGTGTATAAAGGGAAAGCTGAGTTGGCTCAGCGGGTAAAGTGCTAGCTTTGAAGCCCCGAGGACCGAGGATTGAATCCCGGCCCTGGCCCATGTGGACCCACATGCTGAACTGGGGTGTGCCCCCAGTTCAGTTCTTGCCGGGACCTATGTGGGAGGCTCCCGGCCCAGTTCCTGCCCTGTGCAGCCCTGTGCCCACCTGTGGAGTGAAACTATATGGAAAACTAATGTCAACTATGGAGACTGCTCTGGTCCCTCCCCCTTCTCTCTGTCTCTCTCTGTCTCTGTTTCTCTCTGTCAAAAATCAGTAAAATAAATCTTTAAAAAAAATGTGTATATGTTGTTTTTTTGTTGTTGTTGGTTTCTCTTTTTTTTTTTTTTTGCACATTGTGTGCATGTGTGTGTGCATGATCTGACAATTCGGTTCATTAATTTGCCACCATGCACTAGATCACACAGCACTATCAGTGAGGGAGGTTTTAGCCAGTAAACAAATAACTGTATTGGAACACCCTGCCTATTCACCTGATCTGGCCCCCAATGCCTTTTTTCTTTACCTGAAGATGAAGGACAAATTGAAAGAAAGGCATTTTGATAACACTCAGGACATCAAGGGTAACATGAGAACAGTTCGCATTGCCATTCTAGAAAAACAATTTCAAAATTGCTTTGAAGGGTGGACTAGGCACTAGTGTTGGTGCATAGTTTCCCAATGGGTGTACTTCGAAGGTGATCATAGTGATGTTCAGCAATGAGTTATGTAGCACTTTGTCTAGGATGAGTTTGTGAACTTAATTGTCAGATCTCATACATTAGTCACTATACAAAAAGTTAAAAAATGCAACTTTACATTTTGAAGCAAATCTAAATTTACATACCAGAAAGGGAGTAAGCTAAATTCTAAGTCACATATTGAAAACAAAGGTCTAAATTTAGGTTTCTATCTCATCTAGCTAAATCCTCCTCAAAATTTATCTGCCACTGTCATTGAGTGAGATTACAATAGAGAAAAGTTCTGAAATATCATGACCCATTGCTTTTCAGAAGCAGAATACACAGGTTGGGTTTGTTTATGAAATATATATTGATATATTTGATTTCCTAAGATCTTACATTTTGAATTTTTACTTATAGAATGACCTTACTCTGAAGAAGTGATGACTGGTAGCTATCTATATCTATAGACTGAGACATGAGCTACTATTTACATGTTTAAGTCTTTGGGTAATACTTTTAACTTCTCTCTGTTTCAGCTTCCTCTGCAGTGAGGAGGTCAGATTTAATTCTAAAATCACATAATGATTGAGATTTTTATCATTTAGTTCTTTTTACAATGGATTAAAGGATAAAACACCATTACTTAAGAATTTTGATCTTTATATATTTTATACACAAATATAAATGGAGTAACCAAATTTTCAGAGAGTATGAAACATCTTCTAAAATATGGCATGCAAAATATTCCAGAGAACCTTTAATTATACAAGTATCTAAATGCTGAGTGGCTTAGATTTCCCATTGTCAAAGCAATGATTAAATTAAAACTATCCCTGAACATTAGCCACACAACTAGACTAGAACTTGAGTAGCTGTTTCTTACATCCAGATTAAGATATGCCAAATTTGTGTTTATAAACAATCTTCATCAAGTCTGGCAAGTACTGTTAAATCTGAGTTAAATCTCTAATTCTGAGCATCTAAGGTCTCTGTCCTCTCTTTCTTCAGCTCTTATCATTTTCATGATGAAATGAATTAAAATTCTTATTTGTTATGCATTTGGTGTACCACTGATCTTCCTGTTCATCTGTGCTTATGAGATTTTACTCTGCTTGTGTAAGTGTTCATGAGCCCTCAATTTGGAACAGCTGTGAGTAAGGCTGGTTAACTATTTGCAATGATCCTTGACAGCAATAGCAGTCTTACAGAATACTGAAGTGCTATTTTACTGAGAGTGATAAACGGCCCTGTCCAGGAATCTGATTTTTATGCCAATACCAAAAATTATAATTTACTTGTTTGGTGCAAAATAATTAATTAATCACATCTTTTTAGGAGACTGTCTCCATAGTCGGAAAAAATGATATGTCTTTATTGAAATAATTCAAAATTTATGTCTCTTTATATCAGTTTTAAGAACAAATATGGAATTTTTATATTATGAATTGCTTCTTCTTTAAAAGAATAAAATAATATTTAAATATCTGAATAATATACTATTTATATTATAGTTTATATCACATAATATATACTATATACATTACTGTGTATAACTACATTATTATGGATACACAAACATTTTTTTCTGTATGGTCACTGAGCTTAGAAATAACAAATGCTTTTATTGTGTCTGTTCTTAGAAAATAACCTTAATAACAGATTAATTTAATACACATAATCACTATTGAAAAAGGGCCTGGAACCTATTAGCACATCAGTAAACCATTGTTGAATAAATGCATAATGTGTTATGAAGACTTCCACTTTTATTCTGGGAGCATGTAACTTATAATGTTGCAAAGATGCAAATAAAATCCATGTTTTCTCATTAAAATTCAAAGTCTGTGCTACTCCCATTCATATGCATGTGGTTTTATATACCAAAATATTTCTTTACTTTACTAAAATTATTTTATAGATTTTTATGTACACATTGTATAGGTTTTTTTATGAAGTATACACAATGCTGAAATATATATGTTGTTGCTCATATAAATGAGATGCATTTTTAAACTTTATTCTTCAACTAGTTAGGTTAATATGGTAGGAATAAAATTAATGTAATTTAGACTAGACTGTAATTTATTTTAAAACTTTTTTGATTGCTTACTACTATATGTGCAAGGAACAATGGTAGGCATTGGGATAAATATTAAGAAATATAGACCATCTGTCTTCAGGTAGCTTATAATCTATATGGTCAATAACTGTCTTGAAGAAGAAAAAAGGGAAGAATTCTAGTTGAAACTGTTAGGATACGATACCACTGTCTCGTGACAATCTTACATTCCTAAACCTCTTGCTAGCAGAGGTACTGCCTGTCTTCATACTCTGTCTTTTCACCAGTGTTGATACAATGAATAGCCTTGGAAGATAGAGTGTTTCATTCCAGGGCAAAGGGCAGATTTGCTTACAGTTTTGAAATACATGGTGTCTTTCTTGGCAGTAAAAGGAAGACCTACTTACTGACCATTACAAAGTTAGATTCTCTAAATTCAGAATTGTTCCTCTGTAATGTAACTCACTGCATGTATAAGTGTCACTTGACCTTCTTTGCATCATTCGGTAGGATTTGGGCTCAGCTAACAAAAGCAAACACTGAAACTCTGCTACTGCTGTTTATTATGAGTAATAAAGATCTTTGTACCTAACCCAGGAATTTATGTCTTCTGTCAGCATTCATGAAACAGTGGCAGCTAACTTGCTAACTCATAAATAAAGTAAAATCTGAGATACTTCAGAATTCTTGACAGAGGGGGAAAGTCAGAGTAGGACTTAGCCAAGAAACAACATGGAAAAAGGTGAAATGTAAAAGAGGGCATTACAAAAAGGGCCATCATGTTCACAGATTTGGCTTGTTCAATATTGCAGAAGGAAACTTGTGATATGGAGTATGAATCAGAAAAACTCAAAATTAAACAGGTAATCATAGACTAATTTATTAAACATGCAGTATGATTCAAATATTTTTCTCTGCCATTTATATAAATTAACTTCTTTTCTTTTCAATAACCTATTAAGTATAATTGCTATTGCCATTATATAGATGAAGAAACAAAGGCAGAGAAGGGATAAGTAATTTGTTCAAGTTCACACAGGTAAAGAGGAATCATGACTCAAAGCCAAACCAGGTGACTCCAGAGCCCACGGTGCTTACAACCTGACTGTATACCTTGAGCAGGCTTTGTGTTGAGGATTTAATATGAAGGGCTTTGTAAGCACAGTAAGATAATGAACTTTATGCTGAGTGAAATTGAAAACTACCAAAAGGCAAGAAAATGACTTGAATAGTGATAAAGTGTATGTTCTGGAAAAAAAAAAAAATCAGAAGACATGGAAGACTGGGTGTGGTAGTTTAAGCTAAAGAAGATGACTGAATGAAGATGAATAGATAAATTACAATCTTTTATAAGCTTTTTTTTAATCTGTTCTACTAAATACAACATCTGGCAAATGGTATACACTGAAAAACAATATTTCAAATGATTTAAGTAATTTGGTCACTATTACAAAACCTCTTTCAAATTCAAAAAGAGAAACAAATTATTGGTTCTTTAGAAAGGGGTTCTTGAGAGAAGACACATAATTTTTATGGCTAAAATTCAGCAGAGCAGCACTAGAAGGGAAAACTGAAGAGGGGCAATGTCAGAGCAGGGGGAGGGGGTGCTGTTTGTAGAAGAAAGGGGAGATCTAGGCACTCACAGTACAGATAACATAAAATAAAACATTACTTTCATCAGCCACAGATTTCAAGTAGATGATATCAGGATGAAAAATGAATGACCAAGTGGGGCAAAAGATATCCCAGTGAAGGCCTCATGCTGCGTGTAGGTAGCATTTTGGCCAGTGGAAAGGGAAAATGGCAGAGATAACACCAAAAGAACAATTTCAAATGAAATAGATGTTACCTTGAAATGACATATTTAAAATCCCAATCATCCTAGCTCCTCCTGCCATCATAAAAGAGAATATAAGCTTGAGGAATGTGAAAATAGTTATTGATAAAAAAGAACGTTACTTTTTTGCATCTGAGTGTAGCATATGTCAAGTTTAACCACAGACACTATACTAGTAATAGTTTCTCTTACTTAAAAACCAAAGTTCTAACTAATGACAGCAGATACCAGAGAAACAAGAAACTGATTTATTACTGCTGACTCTATCCTTACACTAGAAAGAATAATATCATGCCTATGATAACTAATAGAGAGGGACCACACCTTACCCTTCTATTATGTAGCCACATGATTATCCTTATGTAATTAAATTGTTGATGTATGTTGACATCTGTTTTGTTCTTTAAGAAATTATCACAAATAGACTATGTTTACTATTGATTTAAGACCATTAGTATTCAGACAAATAAGTTCAGGATAGACAATTATTACCTTTAAGCAATTTATTGAATTAAATCATTTTAGAAATCAAAATTCCAATTTGGAGATATATTTCTTTATTTAATTATGGTTTCATAGTACAATACCAAAATAAAGGATGCCCTCAAGGGAAAAAAATAATATAAGTGGAACATACTTAATGATTTATATTGACTTCCACTGGTAATAATAAAAAAATTCTTCCAATTCATTGCCTTCCCACAAACACAGGTGAAATAATTTGCTCCCCAAAAGATGCCTCTTAAGGTGACTAAAAATGGACACATAACACAATATTATAGTGTGTATGTGCTAAGACTCACTTGGCTGTCGTGGTTAAAGAGCAATATACCTCACTCTCCTTAAGCAAGTCCTCTATCTGCCAACAAAAATTGAAGGCAGAGTTGAGGGCCAATCAAGTGTTAGTACAAATGGAAAGGGAAGAAAGTGAGGGCATAGACTTTCTATTCTGCAGGAAAGTTTGCTCTTGTTTAGTCAGTTAGGACACAGCTAGCCATGTCCCCTGTAGAGTGAGATCCACATAGCAGGACTCTGCTGACTCTGCAGGTCCTTCCAAAATAGGTTCCTCAATGTCCAATAATAGCCATAGTAATTAAAGCAACACCTTTTCTTAAGATACTCGAGGAATTTTGATAAATTGAGAAGTCTGTAAATTATTTCTGCAGGTTTCCTAAGTTTTCAAATAGCCATTTTGATTGTTCTTCTTCTTTTTTTAAGATTTATTTTTATTGTTTTTGACAGAGAGAGAGAGATACAGAGACAGAGAGAAGGGAGAGGGCCCAGAACAGTCTACATAGATGCAAATCATTGTTTTTTTCACATAGTTTCAGTCCACAGGTGGGCACAGGGCTGCACAGGGCAGGAACTGCGCCAGGGTCTCACCCCAGTGAGAATCGAACTGGGGGCACTCCCCAGTTCAGCATATGGGTCTGCGCAAGCTGGGGCTGAGATTTGATCCTCAGTCCCCAGGGCTGCAAAGTGAGCACTTAACTCACTGAGCCATCCCAGCTTCCTCTTCTTTCTTTCTTTCTTTTTTTTTAATTTGCTTTGAGACTCAGGGGTCTCCAAACTTTTCAGCCCGCTGAAATTAACTGTCTGCATTAACTATCAAACAGCAGTTTGGGGGCCGACTACACACTCGAGGTCCAAATAAAAAAGAATCAAAACATAGATGTTGTTTTTAATTATTTATTTAATATTATTTTATTCAGATAAAAAGGTCTCCACGGGCCGGATGAGAGGGCCTAGCGGGCCGCATCCGGCTCGCGGGCCGCATTCGGCCCGTGGGCCGTAGTTTGGAGACCCCTGCAAGTTTGAGTGCATGTGCAGGGCCAAATCTGATGCTTATTCCATCAATTGCCCTCTTCCCTTCAAAAACTTCACATCTAAATAGAGAATCCTGGGAGACAAACTCTTTCAAAGTTGATTTTATTGTGTCTTTGCTATTAACAATGCTTATAGTGTGTAAAACGTTAAATCATGACCCTGTAGAATTCTGAAACTTTTACTTAGCCGAAATGTCATTTTATTTTATACTTTAGGGTTGCATTTTTTTAATATTACTGTAGGATTTGGTGATAGACTATAATTAAACTATAGTCACTGGGCTTAACTTTCACAAGCAATTAGATGTATTCGCTTTTTTGCTCCTCTACAGAGAGTATGTGCTGGCTTGGTGGAATCACTAAGATACATCCCTCTGCCCCCACTTTTCTTTTAATTCCTGCTCAGTACAAAGAGAAAGCACAGCATTCTGCAATGTTTTTATTCTATTATTGCTTCAAATATTGGCCTCACATTCCACTAGACAAATTAATGAGTACAGGAATGTAAAGTATTACTTAAGCATCTCTCCACGTTCCCTTCATCTTTTGTGTCTTGAACACTGTATAACCTTTCTACCGTTCCTACAATTCTCCTCCTTTTATGTTACACACAACGCTGAAAATGGGCAGGGCTCAAAGGCCTAGAACATCTTATACTACTGCAAGAACACAAAAGACTCGATTATGACAACTTTTTGTATATTTTTCACATTAAAAAAATAAGAAAACAACTCAGAATTTAGGATTACTAGGAAATTGGAATCAATAGGTATCAACATATTGTCACAACTGGGACACGTATATTTTTTCCAAATTATTTCTTTCTTTAAAATATCCATATGCATAACTGCTGTGTTATGGCATTTATATATTTTCAAAAAAGACATTATGAAAATTATTAAATATTATTTCTTCAATCAATGTATGGTTCTTATACCTGGTAATGGATATATATATATATATATAACCTCTTTTATCATTATTTCCTTCTCCAGATCATTTCTTATGGTTTAAGAAATTATAAATAAATGCTCTGTTATAATTGCAAAGGTCCTTATGAAACATACATATATACACAAAAAAATAGATATACATACAATTTTACGTATTACATAATATTAAGGGAAGGCTGTGGTAGAAATCTCAGAGGCACCTACCACTCTTGATTTCCCATAGCAACATCATTTTTGGATCAGTCAAAACCCCATAGAGACATATGTAAGAGTTCACATCTTTCACGCTGGACCTCCTCTGGATACACTAATTTGCTACAGCTGCGCCCATGCCATTCACTCCCAGGTTCCTGGCAAGCCTGACCTTGATGGTTGACAGGTGTGGAAGCTACTGGCTCAGGGAAAAAGAAAATTAACCCCATTCCTGCCAGAGTCTTCATATGCCTAAAAGGGGATCATTTTCACTTCACAGCATGAGTAACCAGTATGACTTTTTTAATCAGTCAAAGCATCCTGGTCTTAAAATCCCTGGGACACAAGATTATAACTAGAGTCATTACCTAGAGTTGGAAAGATAAAGATAGGCGACAGCTGCTTCACTAGTCACACTAGTAGACCACTTAACATTCCTAGAAAAGAAAATACATATTTAGAATTCCCTGGCTCGTTTTGGGAAGAGAAAATTATTGCTCTGTTTCTCCTTCACATTGTATCTTCTTCAGAAAAATGGGCGCTTATAAATATTTTTTTTAATTCAGCCATTTTGAAGTGGTACATTTTTAATCTTTTTAATTATTTGATTTGTTTTCTGCATGCTGCACAGTCAGAGTTAAACTAAAATGGTGTGTGCTGGTAGTGGGCCATCGTAAAAAGCTCAGATGACAGTGGGAAATTGCTTTTGTGATGAAAGGAAGCATTAAGAAAAGCTTATCTCAAGTTTACCCTTTTAAATTGGCCCTATAGGAGTTGTTTAAACTACCCTATTGGCGGTGATTGGTTGATACATTGGTTGTGAAATGTTCTGCATCTGTAGGTAATGGTTGAGCTTAGAGGTATCTATATTTTTCTGATCTGGTTTAGTATGTCATTGAAGTTTCATTTCAACTCTTTTTTGCCTTGTGACCTGTCAAAACCTTTAATCTTGGCCCATAAAGAAAATACTGGTTGTATGCTTAAGAAAATGTCATGTTTTGCTTCTCACAAGGCTGAACAATATAGGCTCCCAAGAAACTAAATCATTCCACCTGTGGCTTCAGGGCTTCCACAAACACAAGTAGCTAAATATTTATTTTATTTTTTTTATTTTTTTTTAATTTAGAAAGAAAGGTAACCAAAGCAAAATTAAAGTAAGATCTTTAAAATATTAATTTCCCAAGCTGTCCCAAATTCAACTATACATTTGAGATATCCAGGAAAGTGAACTAATTGGAAGTCTTTCAATTGAGTCAGAGTAGGAAAAGATTCATGTGGTTCAGCTGTCTGAGGGTACTCAGCATGAGAAAGCAGTGCGGAGTGAAGGCTCCCCTAGGACAGCCCCTTGTTCTCCCACTGTTGTGACATGTCTTATGCTTGTCTTCTCACTCTCAACCACACAACAGGTGCTGTGCTCAGAGCATCTGCAAAGGCATTTAGTAGAATCCGAGATCTGTTATGAAAACTCAAATATCCTCCCTGGAGCATTCAATTGATGAGGGTACATATCTTATCTCTGGAAGAATTCTATTTTATTTTATTTTTAGTTTTCTATTTTGAAATTTTCTTTGGGGAAAGTTGAGGGGAACTGGCATCGATTCAGCTGGTAATTACAGATAATACATACACAAATTTTTGAATCATATGGTTTTTCACAACCAGTCTATCAAATATAGATTTTGATGTTAATTTTTGTTGGTGAAGCAATTGTAATCATGAGAAGTTTAATTCCTGCTCAGTCCACTAATAAGTGTGAGATTCCCAATATGTATCCTAGCTTACCTGGAAACAAGACTATCTTTTGTTTTCATTAGGAAGCTTCATTCTCTGAGAAAAAATTTGTAAGATTTTCTTTAGAAATGTATAATGTCATGAGTCAAAAAAAGTTTTTAGTTCAATTCTTCTATATTTAACACAGATGACAATGGAGAACTACAGAGAACAAGGACTTGCCCCACACAATTTCTTCTGTGAGATTTTAAGTGATATATGCTTCTTTTTTTTGGCGCAAATTCTCTTACATTTATTTAGGCTAATAGATAAACTTTGTCTACATCAGTGTAATCATCATCATATTCAAGATATAGAGCATTTCCATAAACCCAAAGCTTCCCTTCTTTTGTTGTCATTCAATCTCCCTGCAATTTACTCCACCACACATACACACACACATTGTGTTACTATAGATCAGGGGTGGCCAACAAGTCGATCGCGGTCGATCGTGAGGCCAACTTTGGTCGATCGTCGACCGCTCGCAATGTCTGGGGTGGAATTCCGTGTACCATGGACTTTGAAGCGATTGTAGAAGACAAAACTTGGGGAAGCCGGGATGGCTCAGTGGGTTATGTGCTCACTTTGCAGCGCCGGGGACCGAGGATCGAATCCCAGCCCCGGCCCGTGCGGAACCATATGCTGAACTGGGAGCTCCCCCAGTTCAGTTCTCTCTCTCTCTCTC
>PVKE010020756.1:14914-27318 GCA_004027555.1 Craseonycteris thonglongyai | reverse complement strand
GTGCATAGTTATTTCTATTTTACTTTTTGACAGATAGAGAGAGAGACAGAGACAGAGACAGTTAGAGAACCAAACTGTGGGAACTCCCCAGTTCAGCACGTGGGTCCTGCCTGGGCCGGAGCCGGGATTCGATCCTCGGTCCTCATGGCCTCAAAGCGAGCGCTCAACCCGCTGAGCCGTCCCGGCTTTCCCCCACAATTTGTTTTTGTTGTGGTTTTTTTTTTAACTGTTAATACTTTCAGTGTGATTACCAAGGTATATATTCAAGGTAATAGTCAGATGATGTCACACCTGAATCAGCACATTTAGTGACAGTGCCAAGTTACTAAGACTTTGGCCAAGGTCTCGGTGTGCAGAGTCCAGGTCAGGCCGTCGCTCCACGTAACCGAAACCTTTCTCCTTCAGGAGGTGTTGGAATTGGCTTTCTCCATCCTCTATGACCCTGATGAGACCTTAAACTTCATTGCACCTAATAAATACGAGGTGAGCAGGGTGGCTTTGCCTTGGACCGCTGTCTCTCTGACTCTTCGGCTGAAGGGGAGGCGTGGGCAGAACGGGAACATCCCTCTACAGGCAGAGAGCCCCAGCCTGTCATGAAGGCTGTTTGACACCGAGGGACTGCCAAGCCACCTGAAGTCTCTCCCATGAGCCGGGCTCTGCCGGTGGCGCTTCAGCAGTAGCTGTAGGTTGTCATTAGAAACACAGGGCCAGTGAGGGGTAACTTATTTGCCTGGGACCGGGAAAAGTTCCTTCTTTTCAGTTTCCGTATGGCCACCTAGCCCGTGTACCTGACAGGCCCTCCCTGCTCGGGGCTCGTGGCCACATGCAGCAGGCCGGGCCTGGGCCCTGAAGCCAGACGGCTCTGGTCCTGCTGGCCCAGGCGTGCAGTTTCGTCTGCAACACTGGGAGGTTCTAGCTGTTAAAGGAGTCACTATGGTCAAAACCATACATGTCTACTGACCTCCAAGAGCCATGAGAGGAAGCTGGAGGCGGGGCTTCTGGAGGAGGCAGGGCCTGAGCTGTCAGCAGTTTTTTTAAGAAATAAGAGAACCAGCAGGTGGGAGACAGGCAAGCAAAAGTGAGGAGAAAGATGGAGCAGGAGGAGTTAGGAAGGGATGGTGAGAATTCTCCACTATTCCCTCTTCATTCCCTCAAGTTTCATTCCTCTAGTACTTAATTTATTGACTGTTTTTTGGTTTTTTTTTCAGATTTATTTTATTGATTTTTGACAGAGAGAAACAGAGAGAGACAGAGAGAAGGGGGAGGGCCCAGAGCAGTCTCCATAATTAACATTAGTTTTCCATGTAGTTTCACTGCAGGTGGGCTCGGGGCTGCGCAGGGCAGGAACTGGGCCGGGAGCCTCCCACATAGGTCTCGGCAAGAACTGAACTGGGGGCACACCCCAGCTCAGCATGTGGGTCCGCATGGGCCAGGGCCGGGATTCGATCCTCGGTCCCCGGGGTTTCAAAGTGAGCGCTTAACCCGCTGAGCCATCCCAGCTTTCCCTATTGACTTTTTTATTTTTTAATTTACTTTTCTTTGAAATAAAATTGAGGTCCTACCATGGTTCCTTTTATGTCCTGCTTTTCTCATTTAATATGCATTTATTACTCCCCTCCCCCTCCCCATTACTAATTTGAGGGCCAATTTCAGGTGCTTGATGTCCCACTATATTCTTTAGTTGTATTTTTAAAAATCATATTTCATGTTATCGTAGGGACTTTAAGTATCAGTCCCTCATTAAAACCAAAAGGTCTTTTGAGGAAATGAGTGACCCCCTCTTATCTTACCTGTGCTGTTACCGCAAATCAGTTGCCTGTGCAGCGTCGCAGAGGGACCTTGGCAGGACCTCCTGCTGACCAGGGCCCCCCCCCCCAGGTGACATTTTGCACCTTGCTCACCCCCCCAGTACTGCATCTGGATTGATGGCCTCAGTGCCCTGCTGGGGAAAGACATGTCCAGCGAGCTGACGAAGAGTGACCTGGACACCCTGCTGAGCATGGAGATGAAGCTGCGGCTGCTGGACCTGGAGAACGTGCAGATCCCCGAGGCCCCGCCGCCGGTGCCCAAGGAGCCCAGCAGCTACGACTTCGTTTACCACTACGGCTGAGCCGCAAGCCAGAGGCGCCGGCACCAGGAAGGGCCTCGGGGCCCAGGAGAAACTCTCATGGTCTGGTGCCTTGTCTTTTGCTTGTACAGAATCTGTAGTGACCGCTGTGGCCAGTCCTCAAGCCCCGTGCAGACCACCCAGAGCGCCCGGGCTCCCTGTCCACCATGGTGTGCCAGGGCGGCGCCCAGCCCTCCCATCACGGTGGAGCCCGGGCCCGGCCGTGAGGAACGCGCAGCAGATACCCTTGCCTCCCGGGCCAGGACACTGCTTCTTGAGCTGCATTTCACAACTGTCACTCACCCACCTTTTCTTCCTGAGCCTGCTTGTCAGTCGGCTGGATCCCCGTGGGCTAGAGCTGGCCCATGAATGGCTGCCCGCAGCGGACAGACGTGCTGGGTGTGTGCACAGTGGAGCGGCCGCACTCGGGGCCCGGGCCTGCGTCTCAGATCTCAGTAGAGGCCTTGCCCACGCTTCTGCTGTCCCCGTGAGGGTTCACTCCTGCCTCACAGGGACCACCGTACTGCTGCTGCTGCTGAGGTTCGGCTCTCACACCTCCAGTCTCCGGGGCCACCTGCTCTCTCTCATCCACAAAACTGTCTGGGCGATGGAAATGTCTTTCTACAAGCTCTTGGCACGCCTCCTGACCAGGCAGACATGAGGGCTGAGTCCCACCCTCTTAGTCCCGAAGAACACTGCAGAGACAGCCTGGTCATGAGATTCCCTCCCCTCCCCCTGCACTGAAGTCTTCCTTCTTCGGGGAGAAGTCTCCCATGCACCCTGAACTGCAGCCCCTCCAGTTTGCTTTCCTTCAGCCTTCCAGACCTCAGGAAGTTTGCCTTCCCTTCCCCCGTTCCAGCGCTGAGGTTCCCGCCATTGGCCATGACTTCAGGGAGCTGGCTGAGGCCACAGCTGTGCCAATGGGGCGTCCCTGGTGCTGCCGCACTTGTCAGCCACACACATGGCCTCTCTCCTTGGACGTGGGCACCGTGGCATTCAGTCTTGGTAGCCTGGCATGGTCGGTACTCCCCAACGAAGAGTCTACTGTATATTTTCTTTACTATAGGCCATACTTATACAGACGTGTATATATATTTATATAAGACCTCCCTATCCTAGGATGGAATGTTTAAGGAAAATGAAAATTGGAGGCCAAAAAATAACACTCCAGTTGTGAGCCGAGATTGTAACCTGAGAGTGGCCAGGAGCTTCCTGTCAGTAACCATGTTTTCAATAAATACTCTTTCATGTACAGACTGTGGTTCCTCCTAACAGCCCTTTCTCTGTTACTTGCTCTCTGCCCAAGGGAGCTTTCACCTTGACAAGCCTTCATGTCCTTGTGTCTGGGAGACTTTGGAGAGCTCCAGCTGGAGCCCTCAGCCACTTCCTGAGAGCCACCGTCTCATCAACCATGCTGCGCGCATGCACACACACACACACACACACACACACACGTAAGGATGCTCACAGATTGTCACACCAGGACTGTTTTCCACTCAGGCCTGCCGGTACAGCAGGGAAAGGCATACTGTACACCCGAGAACATCTCCGCCCTCTCCCTGCCAGGGACACAGCCAGGGAACAGCGGTGGGGTGTGTGCCGTACAACGACGACACGGCCTTCCCCGTGTGAGGTGCTGCTCAGGGCCCGGCCTTCCAGCTGGTGTTTTAGGCTGTTGCTGTGAACCGCAGCCGTGGTAACGGGGATGCTTAAATGAGGCAGTGATGAAAATAGGTACTTTCTATGGCCTCAGAGAAGGGGGTGGGGACAAGCTCTCTCAAGGGCATAGAAAGTGCAAACAGTACAGGCCTCAAGGACTGAAAAGCCAAGGCCTTGGGCAGCCAGGGTGCCATCGTGAGGGAGTGGCCAATGCCTGTGATGTGCCAGCTGCCAGTGGGGGTGGGGGCAGCAGCGGTTTGCATAGCTAACGGTTCACACTGGCCTTGAGCCTTCTGCTCAGAGGGTCTAGGGAGCCCAGCTGGGTCAGTTGCAAGGATCCATGTTTGCAGTCAGTCTTAGAGCCCGAGAGCCCAGAAGGGGCTGGGGCTGGGGCTGGGGGGTAGGCAAAAAGCCCCAGACTGGCTTCAGCCTGCCCCGGCCTCCTAATGGGTCTCCCTCGCTGCTGGCAAAGATGAATCCATCCTGCAAGATGAGTAAGATCTAAGCTTCTAGCTGGTATTTTTGAGACCACTGCAACCTGCCCCCTGGCTACTCTTCCAACCATAGTTTTCGTTACTCTCCTGATAAGCAACTGGGCTCCAAGCCAGGCTCCATTCTCCTCCCTTATTTCCTCTGCCTGGGACTCTCTCCCCCTGCTCCACGGGTTGAAATTGAGATCATTCTTCCAAAGTGTCAGGCACAGAGAAAATGGTTCACAAATGTTTATTACCTCCCATGGATCTTATAAGTTCTAAATGTAACGCCCTGACTTAGGACTCCCCAGCTGGCTTGAGCAACCAGAAGGAAAAGTCTGTGAGAGATTTATCTTTGTAGTTCCTTCCATGCTGCCCCTGGACTGGAATAAATTTGTTCATTAGAAGAAAACCGGTGGCAGCTTTCTGGTGCCCGCGGTGCGCAGGGCTCTGCAGGCCCTGACGTAAGCGCTGGAGACACAAACAGCCACAGCACAAGGGAGTGCCCGGCGCCGGGGCTTCCCGGGAGGGCACGTGGTGCGGGCTCCGGGTGGACGGCGGGGGGCGGGGACCGAGCTCCGCCTCCCGCCCCGCCCCAGCGGCTTCGGGCGGAAATACTCCCCTCGGCGGGCCTGGCAGTTCCGGCAGCGGGATCCCGGCCCCGAGCGCCCGCGGCCGAGGTGAGTGGGCGCGCCGCGGGCCCCCCGCGCGCTCCCGGGGGCTGACGGGACCCTGCGCGCCTCTGCGTGGAGCGCACCCCGGTCTCCGCGCCTCCGCGCGCGCCCCCCGGGCATCTCCGGGTGCGGCTGGGCCGGGACCCCAGCGGAGAGACTGCGCCCCGCGGCGGGGGCGCGCGGTGAACTTGTGCGCAAAGGAGACGTGCGGGAGCCGTGGGGCTGCGCGCGTTCCGGGCTCAGCGAGCAGCAAGTGCAGAGGGCGCGGCGCCGTGTCGGACAGGCCGCCCGCGGGGAGTGGGGCGCGGCGGCAGCACGAGGTGGCGCGGGCCGCACAGCCCACGCCGGAGGCCTTCCTCGTGGGCCGGCTGAGAAGCGGGGATTCGCCCATGGCTGGTGGTGACCTGCTCTCTGTGCTTAAGCCGTCGCCCCAGCCGCTCTGTGGCTGCAGCAGGGACGCGGGGACTCCAGTTGGGAGACGGTCGCTGTCAGGACGTCGTGGTGGAGGATGGAGAAGAGAGCAGATGGGTCAGAAAGTATATCGGAGGGGACACTGGCAGGACAGGGTTTGAGGAAGGAGGGAAAGTGCTCAGAGACGACCTCGTCGTGGATTTGGGCGCCTGGGCTTAAGTAACCAGGTGTATTACGCTGGCATTTACTAGTGACTCTGGAATAGGTTGGGGGCATGAATCAAGCAATCGACTTGGGACACCTTCAGTTTTAAGTATGTTGAGTGGAGCTACAAACAGACATACGAGTCTCTGGAGCTCACGCAGAAAAGGTGGGGCTGACGTAAGGCATTTAGAAATCATTGGCATGTGGATCGAATGGGATGAAATTACACTAGATGAGAAGAATTACGATAGATGAGAGAAGCCAGGGTCCAGTCCTCAGACAACCAGTTTTTACAGGCAGGGGTGACAAGGAGGAGTCCAGTAAAAGCAGCAGGAAGCCCCAGAGAGTGGGGCATGGCACCTAGGAGGTTGTCCCCGGAGGAAGTGGGGTGTTGTGTAAGATGCTATGAGAACAGAGATGTGGCCCTTGAAGGGGCTGCGAGGAGGTGGGTGTGGTGACTCAGTGGAGCCATGGGGACCGCCTGGGGCAGGGTGTCCAACCTTTTGCCTTCCCTGGGCCACATTAGAAGAAGTGTCTTGGGCCACACGTAAAATATACTAGTGATAGCTGATGAGCAAAAAAAATATTGCAAGAAAATATAATGTTTTAAGAAAGTTTACGAGTTTGTGTTGGGCCACCTTCGAAGCTGTCCTGGGCCGCAGGTTGGACAAGCTTGTTCCAAGGGGCCAAGCCAGCATGAAGTGCTGTACCTGAGGCCACTGACCTCCCTCCCAGGAGGCACCCGATTTTTATCCTCCTTAACAGCTGGGGAAACTGAGGTCCAGAAGTCAGGCAACTTAGGGTCATGAAGTGGTAGGTGGAGGGGCTGGGATTTGATCCCAGAGCTTTCTCACTGTGAGCGCACACGTTTAAGCACTAAGGTGCACAGTTGGGGAAATTAAGGGGAGCTAGGTGCTAGGGCTGCCCTGATGTGGCTGCTGCTCCCAGCTTGGCTGCCCCCTGAGGACTGTAAGACAGAATGTGGAATTCCTTCCCTGGGCAGGTGAGATCAGACCAGGAGCTGTCGTGTCCCGCATGACAACAGCTGTGGGAGGCAAGAAGGGTGACGCAGGGTTAAGAAAGACAGTAGCCAAGAATAGACTGAAAGTAAGGCCAAGGGACTCAAGCCTCAAGCCCTAATGGGCCCACACGTAGCTTTTATTAGCTATTGTACAAGGAAGTTAAACTTTAACCTCAAGGTCTGTGAGTTTCGTGCCTGGTAACTTTTTCCGAAAGTCCCCATTGTGTCCCAACATGTACTGTGCCTTCCTCCACACGTACAGTCCCAGGGGACAGAGTCATTGTTTAGAAACCATCTGATAAGGGAGAACAGCCAATACCATTCCGTCGGGTCTCAGCATTCTGAGATGCCCCCTGCAAGGAAGATTTATCGAAATCATTCCTTCGGGTCTCAGCTTTGGGAGACACTCCTTTCTGATGTCATGAGATTGGCACAGGGGAGCAAACAGCTCACAGTGCAAAGCAACAAAGAGCATTTGCTCCCTTAAGCCAGGTTTTATGACAAGATAAAATCAGGGTGGGAATCTCATCAATTGCATTGTCCCCAGTGCCAAGTACACAGGAGGGCTTCATAAGTGCACGTTACGTAAGTGGCTAGATGATCGCCACGCACCCTTCCAGCTGATGCTGGATTTTGTGTTTGAGGTAGGTGACCTTCCTGATGCTAATGAGTGTCGTGAACTTGGAAGCGGTGCTCTCTGTGGGCTGTGGTCATTGTGGGGACATCCTGGAGATTGGACACCTGGACTGGCTCTTTGAAGGAAGGGTGGGACTTGACCAGGGCACAGAGGGTGTTGCCTTGTTGGAGCAGCAGCAAAAGCAGAAGGTATGAGAAGCTGACTCAGGTGAGGGCAGGCTTGGAAGCCGTGGGCAGGAGCCCTGGGGAGAGAGAGTGCTAGAAGAGAGCTCTCAGTGCCAGCGTGCCCTGTGGTCCGTCAGCTGTGTGGTGTTAGGGAGCAGTTTTGCCCGCAGGTGATACTGGACGCTGTCCGGAAGGAAACATTCTTGTTTGTCACTACTTGGGGTGAGTGGGGAGGGGTGCTGTAGGCAGATACCTGGTGAATAGAGACCCAGATGCTACTAAACAGCCTGCAGCGCTCAGGCCGCGCCTTCTCCCGCAAAGAATCATCTGGCTCCAAACACCAACAGCGGCCAGGTTGAGAACCTGGGTGTGGAGGAGAGAGACCCTGAGACCTGTGAGGCCCGACTCAGCTGGGTTAGCAGGAGTGTGGCCGTGGAAGGTGCGGGGAGAAGCCGGAAAACTACCCAGGAGACTAATGCCTCACGTGGAGGTGGGGATGGTGGCTTGGATGGCCATGGGGTGGTGTGATCTCATTTGGGATATTGTTTTGAAGACGGTTGACAGTGTTTGTTGATTGAATGTGGGCTGAGGGAAAGAGAGGAATGAAGGATGAGAGCAAGGTGTCTGGCCTGGGCAGCTGGGTGAGTGGTGGAGCCGCTGGCTGAGGTGGGAAGAGAGGTGGGTTTGCTTGGGGAGTGGGTGACTCCTGGAAAACTCAGGTCTGGGCAGGCCGGGTGTGAGGTGCCTGGTATTAGCCATCCAGGCGAAGGGGACAGGTGGGCAGTTGGATGTTCTGGAGTTGACAGGGAGTTCGGAGGGATGGACGTTGGGGTGATGTCAGCTTACAGAAGGCATTTTAATGGGCCCATGTGAGGTCACCCAGCACAGTGGTTCTCAACCCAGTGGCTACAGCACCCTCTTTTTAATGACAAATATTTTGTTAACAACCCCCCTTATCATCTTAAAATAAGACTTATGGTTCATAAAAACTGCCTCCATACATATATAGAAATTTGCAATGCCCTAACCACAATACAAAAGAGAAATAAAAGGAAAGTAGTTGATAGTAAAATGCTTCAATATGTAAGTTCCTGGCCATAAGGATACAAGAAGCCACAATGAAACCGTCCATGTGTTGACCACTTGTGTGAGCCCCGGGCACGCTCTCTCACCCACTCGGAACCTATGAGTACCCTGATGTGGGCTTTCCACACTGGGGGCTCAGGGTACCCTTTTATCAGAAACAGTTCAGTCTCTCCCTGCAGTGCACATGGCAAATGTATTCTTGGAAAAACTGTACTGTCACCTGTAAAAACGGGGGTTCTAGGTTCAGGTAGTGGGAAGCAGATCTTTCACCGTCAGGAATGTCATTCGTGCAGGATGCAGAACAATCTTAGTCCTGTGGACTGTCCCCCTCAGTCCCTACTCACAAGCTAGGAGTGTCCCCCTAAAACACAACCGCAGGGTTCCAAAGTCCCCCTGAAGAGAACTGCAGCCCTCAGGTGGCCTTTGGGACATGAGCCTTGTGCCAGCTCCCCGTTTGCCTTGGGGGCAGGGAAATAATCCGGGTCCCAAAGTACAGACGCAATGTAAATACTCCCTGCAGAAGGGCCTGGGGTGGGGAGGCGGGTATGTCTCATCAGGTGACCCAAAGGCTTCAGGATGCAGGTGGCAGGTCAGCAGGGTGGGGACATCTCAAAGGAGGAGGTGGGGGGAGAAAGGCACAGGTGAAGCTGCAGGTGGGGTGATGCTGGCTTCGGGGGTCCGCCTGGTCTCCCCAGGGCCTGGCGTGCTCTGGGCGCTCACTGGGATTGGCTGGGTTGACAGGCAGCCAGGCGGTTGGTTTCGTTTGGGGAGATCCTAAGGCACCGTGTCTGTGGGAGTGGTTGTTAGAGGCCAGGGCAAGGGAGGGGTTGCTTTCCTGGCCCATTATTAACACCAGATTAGGGGCCACATGAAAGACCAGAGTGGTCCCCCGAGAATCACGGCCTGCTCTCTTGCATCGAGCCCTCAAACCACATAGAGGGCTCGCAGTGTCCCAGGTGTGGTGGGAGGCTCCCACGTGGCCCCTGTGTTACTGGAGCTCACAGCCCCCCCGGGGACATATCACTCACTAGCCCCTACCCCCAAGTTCAGTGAAGGAAACTTAGGGGCGCTGCAAGAACAGCCTCCATCCCGGGGACCCATCCGGGAGGGGGTGGCCCCGGAGGAAGCAGCATTGGAGCCGCTGAGAAGCGAATGGAGGGAGGGAGTGTTCAGCGCCTTCAGGCGGCAGTAAGGAGCCCGGTGTGTTTGGGGACTAGAAGGGCCGGTGAGACTAGGACATGCAGACCTGGGGCTGAGCCCGAGTCTGGCAGGGGTCCGATCTCGCTGCAGGAAGGGATCTGATCTTTATCATAAGAGCCTGGAAGCCACAGAAGGGCTCAGGCAGTGGTCTGACATGATCAGATTCACGTTTGTAAAAGGTCACGTTGGCGGCAGTTCATGGAGAACAGCCTGAGGCGACGAGAGGTGACAGGGAGCCCTGTGAGCACCTGCACTGGTGTGGGCTCCTGGCTGCTGTCCTACCTGCTCCCCTGGGACAGGGAGGGGTGGCTGGAGCCGCCCACTCTGCCTCTCCATCCGTCCAGAACTGGGGACCCATGAGTCCTGCCCCGTTCACCATGGAGAGGATCGGCTCGGGCCACCAGCCCCTCAGGTGAGGACTCTGCCTCCGGCTCCGCAGACCACCCTGAATCATGGCCGTGAAGAGATCGCCGCCCACCAGGCCACACTCACGTTGAAAGTCGGGGCCCAGCTCAGCCGGCTCTTTGGTGGCCCGTCTTCGGGAGAGGTGCCTGCCCACAGCGACCCGAGCTTGGGACTCGCTGCTTCCACGGATGGGGAGGTGGGCCCTCGACGTGGGCTTTGTGTGGAGGGCGGTGCTGACGCTGGGGCTGGTGCTTCTCTATTACTGCTTCTCCATCGGCATCACCTTCTACAACAAATGGCTGACGAAGGTAACTTGGGGGCCCGGGGTGGGGGGCCGGGCGGGAGGTGGCCGGGGCTGCGGTCCCTAATATTGAACAACATCAACATGAAGGCACAGGCCTCAACCAGTCACACGGGTGGTGGGACAGGGCCCTGCAGCCAGCCCTGCCGTGCCAGGGGTTCCCCGGAAATGCTTGGGTCCAGGGGAAATCGGGGAGTGGGGACACAGGTGACGCGGGGAGACTTGGGAGGCTTACGGCAGCAGCTGCTGGCCAAGCGGGTAGACGGGCAGGTCGGTACCCTAATACTTGGCACTGCCGTCCGGGCCCCCGCTGGCTGTGACCTGGGTGTGGGAGTGGGGAGGTGGCACCTGGCAGCATTCAGCCCCGTCTGCCACCTGCTTCCTGTGTGACCTCCAACACGGGAATGCAGTCTCTCCTGAGGGGTGGATGTGTGGGTGCAAGCCCCTGGTGCACTGCAGGCCCCCACGACATGCCGAATTAGCGCCCCTGCCACCGGGTGGGGCGGGAGGGGCCAGGGGCGTGGCGTGGGCTGACTGGGCACGGCGCCTGTGCCCGCACAGAGCTTCCACTTCCCCATCTTCATGACGATGCTGCACCTGGCTATCATCTTCCTGTTCTCCGCGCTCTCCAGGGCGCTGGCTCAGTGCTCCAGCCACAGGGCCCGCGTGGTGCTCAGCTGGACCGACTACCTCTGGAGAGTCGCCCCGACAGGTGCGTGCCCGGCGAGGTCCCGGCAAGAAGACGGAGGGTTGCTTGGGAAGCCGTGGGCCCCGAACAAATGTGCCTGAAGCTTGGGCCCCTCTTTTCCCGCCCCCTGCCCCCTTCCTTATTCGTCTCTGCCTGCCCTCCCCATCTTCCCACTCCCCCCCCCCCGCCACCACGCACGCCTTGAACAGGCCCAGTGTGGCAGGGTTCCCTCCCCCGTGGCCACTACACTGGGCCGTGGTCCTGAGGGAGTCGGGGGCAGAGCGCCTGGTCCCTGCCCCTGCGGTGCTGAGCACAGAGGGTCCCCCAGAGCGAGGCCTGAGTTGGCTGAGACTGGCCGGTCCTGGGAGGGGAGGGCACGCTGTGCCCAGGAGAGTGGGGAAGTGACAGGGTCTCAGGGTGCTGAGAAGTCTCCGTTGCTGAGAGGAAGCGTGAGGCATGAGAGGTGGCAGGGTCAGCGGGGTCCTGGAGGCCCAGGCCCCCCTCCACGCCCCTCTGAAGAGTTTTCAGTGAGGGGCCAGTAGGATCTGATTAATGCCCCTTATCAGGGGCTGTTCAGCACTTATAACCAGTGGGACGCAGTCAGAATGGCCCAGGCCTCAGTGCTGCACGTACCTCCTGCCCCTTTAGTTCTGGGCCAGGCGTTAACCTTTTAGTTGCTGAGTAGGAAGGAAGGTCCCGGGGCCCCCAGCTCAAGCACGGCAAAGCGCTTGCGTGCCTCGTGGACTTGTTATGACAGTGGTGTCCCCGCACGGCCGGCCCTGGCCGCATGCCCGGGGGTGTCCCCTGTCTCCGCAGCGCTGGCAACAGCACTTGACGTGGGCTTGTCCAACTGGAGCTTCCTCTACATCACCGTCTCACTGTGAGTACCGGCCGCCCGGCCACCTCCCCGCAGGCTTCAACCCTGTCCGTCTGTCTGTCTGTCCAGCTGTCTGGCTGCACAGTTGACCAGCCCACCTCTCTCGGCGCCTCCCTGACACCCAGCTGCCCTCCAGAAACTGCCACCCTCTCCCTAGCCAGATGCAGAGGGGAGGCTGTGCCTGCCTGGGAAAGCGGAGGCTCAAACAGAAGGGTGACAGTTCCCGCAGCAGCCACGGGGCAGTTGCTCCCTAGCTCTGGTTTTGTGCTCAGAGAGAGCAGTCCTGCCTCCTCCTCCTCCCCTCCTCCTCCTCTCCTGCCCTCCTCCCTTCCTCCTCCTCCTCCCCCTCCCCTCCCCTCCTCCTCCTTCTCCCTTCCTCCCTTTCTCCTCCTCCCCTCCTACTCCCCTACTCCCTTCCTTCCCTCCTTCCCCCTTCCTCCCTTCCTTTTCCTCCTCCCTCCCTTCCTTTTCCTCCTCCCTTCCTCCCCTCCTCCCTT
>PVKE010020756.1:0-14814 GCA_004027555.1 Craseonycteris thonglongyai | reverse complement strand
AGCCTTTTCTCCCTGGCACCAATCAGAGACCTCTTAGAGATTTCGTTTGATTCAAGGTCACAGATCAGCCCACACCGCTCAGGCCACCTTCTTTTGGTCTTTTGTACCCAGATTGCCTGCTGCCCTGAGCAGAGCCAGTTGCCCTTGGGGAAGGTGGGAAGCTCCCCGTTTTCCAGCCCACAGGTGGTTCTGTGGGCTCCTTTCTTGGCGGCGGGCCTGCGCCCCCGGCCCCCGTGTGCAGTGCGGTCCTTCTCCGTTCCAGCTACACCATGACCAAATCCTCCGCCGTCCTCTTCATCCTCATCTTCTCTCTGATCTTCAAGCTGGAGGAGTTGGTGAGGCCCCAGCTTCCCTCCGCCCCTCCTGCCCCCGCTACGAATAAAAACGGGGCTCCAAGCAGTGGCCTGTCTGTGTGGCAGGAGCGGAAGCAGCTAGGACGGGGCACGGCTGAGAACTGTTAGCAGTGGTGTGGCAGGTGCAGTGACCCAGGGAAGGGCGAGGATGAGGGGCCAGGCCAGGCAGGTCCTGGAGGCTCCCTGCTGGGGGGACAGCTCCCTTTGTTTGCTGGTTCTGGGGCTGGGGGAGGCGGGGGCCCCTGGGACAGAGACAAGCACGGCGGTATTTTAGGTCGGGGAGGGAGGCTGGGTACCTGCCAGCTGAGGGTCAGCTCTGCACACATCAGTGGGAGGAGCTGACCAGCTCCCCCCAGGGGGCGTGTCGAGGGAGCCGCCAGGGTGGACCCCAAACTGCAGGCCCCCAAGGTGGTCACCACGGCTCCCCATCCTAACAGCGAGCGGCCCTGGTCCTCGTGGTGCTTCTGATCGCCGGGGGCCTCTTCATGTTCACCTACAAGTCCACCCAGTTCAACATGGAGGGCTTCGCCTTGGTGCTGGGGGCCTCGTTCATTGGTGGCATTCGCTGGACCCTCACCCAGATTCTTCTGCAGAAGGCAGAGCTCGGTGAGCGGGGCCCGGGCTGCGGCGCGGGGGAGGCGGGCCGGGCCGGGCCTGACCGCTCCCCGTCCCCGCTCTGCAGGGCTCCAGAACCCCATCGACACCATGTTCCACCTGCAGCCGCTCATGTTTCTCGGGCTCTTTCCTCTCTTCGCCATATTTGAAGGTAGGTGGGGGCATCCACTCGGGGCCTCCGTACCCCGAGCCGAGCACTGGGGTAGCTGCTGGAGATCCAGCGGCCTTTCCCCTGGCAGGGGGCTGGGGGCTGGACAGGCACTTACACCAAACGGCTGGAGTCCAGCGGGTTAAGTGCTACATAGAACATGTATGTAAAGCAGCAGACGGGGACGACAGTGACAATATGCAGCCCTAGCTAAGGGTATGCCAGGGCGCATCCGGGCATTTTAAATGTATGAACTTTAATGTCCCCCGAACCCTCTGTGCCGCTGCTGTGACTGTCCCTGTCCTGCCACTGAAAGAACCTGAGGCAGGGAGCACTCAGGAGAACCTGGCCCCAGGTCCCGTGGCTTGGAAACCAGCCCAAATGGGGGTCCAGGAGCTGGCTCCGAGCCTCTCCCCTTAACCACTGTGCTGTGCTCTGCCCCTTAGAAAAGCAGAGGTCGGGAGCTGTTTCAGGAGGGGTACGGGGCAAGGCAAGTTAAAAAGGCTTTGCAGGCAACGTGCTTGGGAGGATGATGGGACTTTGACAGGCTGGGTGGGCGGGGCATCCCAGGAACACAGGTTCAGACGTGTGAGTGCGTGCTGGGTTGGTGGAGTGTGTGTTTCGGGGCCGGGGGCCGCTGAGCAGTTCCCCACCGCTGTCATCTCCCAGGGAAGGGACAGGCTGGGAGGGGCAGCACCGTGGTCCTTCGTCCGATGTTTTGGGATTAGTCTCTGTCCCCTGTCTGTTTATCCTTCTTCCCAGAGTTCCTTCTGTCCTCAGGGTCATTACAGAAAATCCTGTCCCACATCCATTTAAGTTTCAAGCAGTGAAGCGTCACAAACCTCTGAGAAAATTATTCTGCAGCCTTATTGTCCAGGACACTTCTGTTCTGCAGCCTCATTTGTTTCCTTTTAAAAATCTCCCCACTCCTCCATTATGCCCCTTGTACCAGACCACGCTCCCCCTCCCTTCCCGGGTGTGCACCCCACGCCCCACCTCTGCACACCCTCATCCGAAAGCCCCCGGTCACGCGCGGCACTTAGCAAAGCTGCATGGATTTAGCCCCTTTAATCTTTTCTGGTAAATTAATCCCCATGCGCGTTCGTTACTTAGGTTGCTTTCCCCGAATTTTTTTCCCCTTCAATTTGCCAGCGCCTTTGCAGGACTGCTGAGCCCAGCACCCGACAAGATGCCCTACATCATGAGGCTGTTTGCCTGAGGCGGAGTTGTCACTCTGCATTTCTTTGTTGAAAATCACAGTCCTTGGCCAGCCTCCTGCTCCTGCAGCTGTGTCCTTTGTGCCTAGTTCAGGGACCACGTCACACCCTGCTTGTCCCCCAAGGGGCCTTTCCTGTAAGAAGGGACCCAGGGAACCATCCTCTCAGATGGACAGCACCAGAGGACCAAGAACCCTCTGAAAGTCTAAGCAAAATGTCGTGCGTGGATGCTCATGTGGGTGTCTCTGAAACAAGGGACCGTGGCATGTGTCGTATATATGCACTGTTTGCTTTCTGAGGACTAGGCATCACATTGTACCATCTGTTTGGGAAGCACTGGTCTAGTCCCAGCCCTTCCATGTCACGAGTGGGGAAACGGGGGTCCAGAAAGGGGGCATCTCCCGGCCAGTCACACAGCTGTGTAACAGCAGTAACTGGATTGAAATGGCCAAGGTTAAGGGGGATGGAGTTTTGTCCTTATGTATAGCTGGCCCGAAACTGAAAACAAAGGACTCCCCCAGGGGACCGGGGCTTTGACAGTCTTCCGTGGGGGCGGCCCCAGCCCTCTGTGGCCCACTAGTTGTCACAGCTGCAAAGGCCACATGGAGTTTCCCTCCCCCCACCCCCCACAGATGGGGAGGGAGCTACTGTGGGCAAGTAGGTTGCTTCCATGGGCCATCTCTGCGGTGCCACCCCTTTCTTTCACCCAGGGCTCCGGAGCCCTACACACCAGTCCCTCTGAGGAGCTCCGGCTGGCACTGCCGGGGGTCTTTTGACAGCCATCACTCTTCCCTTGTTCCCCCACCTGCCCAGGCTCCTGCCAGCTGGTGCTCAGGAAGTGTGCGCTGCAACCCCACAGAGCTCACCTGGGTGCTGGGGGTGGGGCCACCGGCAGGCACACCGAGGATGTCCTCCCCTCTCCGCCAGAGGGCACACCCAGACGTGCTGGCACACCCAGACGTGCCACCTCTCTCTCCCCATTGCTTTCAGGTCTGCATTTGTCCACATCTGAGAAAATCTTCCGCTTCCAGGACACGGGGCTGCTCCTGCGGGTCCTGGGCAGCCTCTTTCTGGGCGGGATCCTTGCCTTCGGCTTGGGCTTCTCGGAGTTCCTGCTGGTGTCCCGGACCTCCAGCCTCACTCTCTCCATTGCTGGCATTTTTAAGGTACAGACTCGGGTGACCCCAGGCTTGTCTTAGAGGGGACCCCCCAGGGTGTTTTTCATAGCAGCTCCCATCCCAGCTCTTGCACCCCAGGGCCTGCAGAGAGGAGACGGAGGTGCTTGTTGGGGTGCTGGCTGTGTGCTCTCATCCATACCGCCCCCCCATCTTCACTGTGGTCCTGGGAGGTGGGGACAGTCACCAGACATGGAGAGTTACTCCTACTCACGAAAATGCAGCTAAGTGGCCAAGCCTGGTGCAAAACCAGGTCTGACTCCACTAGGCCTGGGACAAATTTGCAATTTTACCAGGAATGCCACCTCTGGTCATTTGGGAGTGGCCTGAAGCCATGGATTGAGAAACGCCATTCAGACTCATCAGTAAAGAGTTCTGCGGTTGATTGGCAATGTCTGCCATGGGGACATCAGGGATCCTGATAGCATGAGTGCCCTGTTTGCCAATCCTGCCTTTACTGCTGTCTGGGAGCACTCTCACCTGTCCACCCACCACTCACCCCTGCCCTCCACCATCTCTCATTCCTCCCTGATTGGGGCCATGGAGGGAGTTTGCTCTTGGACAAAGGTACCCTGATATGAGAGCTGTGTTGCCTAACAGCTGAAATGCAGGTCTCCCCAGAGGTCTTCTGGGTGCCAGTCAAATGATGAGGTGTAAGCTGTGGTTCCTGGAATGAACTGTCGTTTGCAGCGCTGTGTACAAAGAATCTCAGGACCAGTGAGTGTCCTGAGAGCCCAGCGTGAGGCCGCATTCTCCCCGGGCAGCGGAGGGCTCTCCGGACACAGCCTCTTAGTCTTACAGCATCTCAGGGAGGAAAGCCTGGTCCTCGGAGCCTGGGGAGCTGCCTGCAGGCCAGGGGGCTTGGGCAGCCTGCCTCTTCCTGTGGGCGTGCCCAGCAAGGGGCCGGCGGCTGCTGCTCACTTACCTCCCAGCTTCTCTGCCCACAGGAAGTCTGCACCTTGCTGTTGGCAGCTCATCTGCTGGGCGACCAGATCAGCCTCCTGAACTGGCTGGGTTTCGCCCTCTGCCTCTCGGGAATATCCCTGCATGTCGCCCTCAAGGCCCTGCCTCCCAGAGGTAACTGGAGCCCCTTTCAGCACCTTGTCCTGAGGACCTTCCCCCCGTGATGTTCATCCCCTCTGATTTCCCCCAGCCCAGCCTTGCCGAGGGCAGGGGACTCTCCGTTCCCCCAAGCAGTGGCCGCCTGCGGCTGTCTGGCTGCGTCTAGCTCAGGAGCGTGCCTGGCCGGTCCCACTGCCCCCACTCCTCCGAGGAGAGGGGGGTCCTCAGCAGCGCGCTGGTGGGAGGCCTGGGTGACCTGGCACTCACATCAGGACTCATCTCGAAGCCACCACAGCTCTGTAACTCGTCCCTCTCTGTCTCCAGGCGATGGTGGCCCTAAGCCCTTGAGGGAGCTGGGCTCCAACCCCGACCTGGAGCTGCTGCTGCAGAGCAGCCAGCCAGAGGGAGACGACAATGAGGAGGAGGAGGAGGACTTCATGGCCCAGGGGTAGCAGCTGCCAGCCAGGGGGCTCCGCGTAGAGCCGGCCACTCCCCAGCCCTCATCCTGGATGGCAGCTCAGGGACCCGGTGGCTCATCACAGCAGCTGGGAGCTGGGCCGGGCGTGTCTGGGCTGGGGCTCGGCTTGCACATGGCACGTGGTGGGGCCGGGTCAGGAGAGGGGCGGGCCAGCCTCGTACCTAGCGGAGCGGGGCCCAGGCTGTGCTGGAGCCCCGGCGGAGAAGGGAGGGCTGTCCTCCGTGCTGGCTGGGCTCTGGCTGCCAGGCTATGATTTCAGGGGCCTGACACTTCCTAAGGGGGCTGCACGGGGAGCAGGTGAGGGGTGGTGGAGAAGCTGCGGCCTCACCTGCACAGCATCTTTTCTCAGAGCGGAACTGTGTATCGTTTGGAAATAAAGGGCGTACTGTCTGGTGTGGGGGCAGGGAGGCCCGGGCCAGCCTGGCCCTTGTCCTTCCCCAGCCTGGGGCCTTCCTCAGATGGCCTCTCATCCTCCGGGCCTTCCACACCAGGTGTGCTCCTGCTTGAGCCCCACTACACCTGCAGGCAGGAAACACGTGAGTGTATACGAGTCCCGTGTCCTAGGGACTTGAATGCTTCCACAGCCTGGATTTGAATCCTGACTGTCACTGAACTAGCTGTGTGACCTTAAGCAAATTACTTAACGTCTCTGTACCACAGTTCTTTCATCTGTGCAATGGGGATAATAATTATCTCAGCGTTGTTCTGAAGATTGAGTCAATATTGGTAACATTAAATGTTATTTAAGAGTTTATTTTGAAAATCCTTGTAGCAGCTGTGGACCTAAGACCCCAAATGAGTGGCCGATTCACACCAGGTGTGCGTGCCCATGTGAATGTCCGCAGAACTCACATGGACGGGTTTATGGGCCTTCTGCTCACCTACCATGGACAAGTGACTCCGCCCTCGAGAGTGCAGTCATTATAAGATGGGGACAGAGAGGGTGAGATCCTGGGGTGATGTGCTACGGTTCTGAAGCCAGGCCTGCGTGCGTGCGCATGCACGCGCACACACACACACACACCTGGTCCCCAGGGCAGATGTTCCAGGCAGAAGTGCTTTTAGGCACTCACAGCAGGTGGCGCCATTGCCCCACATGGTGACTCCCAGGATTGGCCAACCTGCCACCAACCACTACCCAGATCCAGGCAGGGGGTCCTTGGATGAGGACAGTGGGCTTGTTATGAATTGTTCTCCAGATTGGAGCCTTGAAGTCTCACTGTTAAGCCTAGGAAAACATTCATGTTAATAGTTTAGGAACGAGGTGGCCAACTTTCCATAAAGGACCAGATAGTGTTTTCCATTTGGGAGCCACATGGTCTCAACTGTGCCATGGCAGCAGGGAGGCTGCCACACAGGCAGGGAAGCCGAGGGGCGTGGCTGCGTGCCGGTGAGGCCTCACGTCCGGAGAACGGACTCAGCGTGCTGGCTGTAGTTTGCCAACCTCTGCCGTGGAAGAATCCTTAAGAATTGTTGCGCCCATTCCCCATCTCACAGCTTGGGAAGCTGAGGTGTAGGAGGGGGCAGTGACTAGCCTGAGGTCTTCAGAGCCCCTGGCTCAGGAGGGATGAGAGCTACCGCCTGCCTCCAGTTCAGCGTCACAGCGCAGACGTTCTCTGTGAATGAGGGTGTGACACCAGGGGATCCTTGGAGAGGGGGCCCTACTGGGTTCCTGCACCTCGGCCCCCCTTGGTTCTTCGAGCTCAGAGGCCAGCATGAAAGAACCCTCACACTGCACTCAATGGTGTAAGGAGCCAGAAGAATCAGGGCTGGGCCTCTTCACCTCTGCCTGCCTGGGATGCAGGATGCCTGGGATGCATGGGATGCAGGATGCATGGGATGCAGGATGCATGGGCAGCCGGCTGGAGCCCCACGGCCTCAGGTGGATGTGAGCGTCCTGCCTGCCCCACTACCACCCCTCTGCCCACACAGGGAGGCTGAGCTGCTGTCTGCTGTAGTAATCACAGGGTACAGAGCCGGGGCCCTTGCTGCCCACATGTTGAGTTCAGTGACAGCCCCTCACTTAGCAGCAATTACCAGCGGATCCTAGAGGAGGGCTCCCTCCCCTCCTCCCTCCCTGCCCAGTTGCCTGGCCTCCCAAGCCAGACAGTGTCCGCACTCAGCTTTGAGCCCTAGGAGCACCCATGCTTGTCTGCAGTCATTGCATCTCGGGGCTGCAGCGTTGCCATGGCAACTCAGTGCTTGCACAGGTTTCAGAAGGCTGAGGATGTGACTTGTCTCTCCAAGGCTGTGGTGTCTGTCCCCACGCAGCCCACAGCTCCAGGGCTCCTGCCGGGAGGGAGGGGGAGGGAGGGCTTACCTGCAGGTTCGAGTTTTAAGTGCTTACATGCCTACCGCCTCTCCCGGGAGGCTACTGCCCCCAGTATATGAGGACATCTGCAGTTGAGGCCGTGGCAGGGCTGACAAGGAGCTGGAGTGTGCCCGTGGGAGACACCTGAGATGGCAGGCAGGACCGGGAATGCCTTCATCTTCATTCTGGCACCCTTCTCTGCCCGGAAGGCAAGGGGATCATCGCCATCTGTTCCTGCTCCATTCTGCTGAGAAAAACGGGAAAATCCCTGTGGCTTGAGAGTAGTTTCATGGAACCAAGAGAATGGTCTTCATGGTGCTTGCCACCGCTTTCTGATAGGTTAACAGACTTGCAGACCCAAGAACTGAGGGTGGGGACTCCGACTGGGGCAACAGCCTTCAGTGGGTGCCGGCTGTGTGCAGTGTGCTGAGCTTGGGGGACACATTTGTCCTTGGAGAGATGGCAGATGGGGCCATCCTTCCTCCCAGCGCAGGGAAGCGCTGAGGCAGGGGGCCCGGGAAATGGGGAGGACAGAGTGGACCATTCACTGGGCTTCTCACGGCGGGGGTTGAATCCCTAACGCCCCGTGCAGTAGGAATTGCTTGTACCTATTTCATAGCCGTGGAAACGGCTCATAGAGGTTAAGCATGATGGTGGCTGAGAGCACGCCTCAGGTCCCCACCAAACTTGGAGTCACATCTCTGCCCCGTGTTAGCTGTGTGTCATGTGGCTGTTGCTGATCCCCTCAGAGCCTGTTCCCTTTTCTACAAAGCAGGAATCACCGTATCCATCTCCTAATGAAGCTTTCGTGGCGACGAAACAACGTGTACAAAGCAGTCGCACAGTGCCAGGCACGTAGTAATAACCACTTAGTAAATGTCCGCAACGAGGGTGTGACATACTCGTACCTTGCTCTGGCGACAAAGCAAGTGCGGGGAGAAGCAAGCACTGGAGTCCTGCCTTTCAAGGTCACCATCCTGCTTCAGTGCCGGGCACGGCAGAGGCACGGAATAGATACTTGTTCTGTGAAGGAATTTCCAACAGTGGAAACTGCAGTGGGAATTTTCCAGGTCCTGGGGAACAGCCTGACCTCTCCATGATTGATCCTGCAAGAAAAAGCTGTTCCCCACCACCGCCACCCGTGCCTGCCAGCCTCCAGCCCCCCAGCCTTCCCCGTGAGCCTTCCCCCCATCAGCCAGGCCCTTGGCCCCTGCTTCGTAGTAACCAGTTAGCTTGACTTCCGTCCCCACAGTTACCTGCAGTTTCATTGGCAACTAGTGCATTTCCCAGAAACAGACGCGCAGCCTTGGTCCCGCTGGTGGGGCTGTCCCTTTCTCCTGGACTTCTGATGAGAAGTCCCCGGCTAGGACAATAGAGGGACAGGGCAGAGAACCAGGAGAAAATGCATTAAAATGCATCCAGTCGATGTTGTGGAGCATCTACAATGTGCTCTGCCCAGCGAGAGCTGCTGGAGACAGGAAGTCATTAAGACACTGTCCTCAAGGACTTCTGCAGGACTTTCAGTCCAGCAGGTTCCCTGGGAAGTCGACTCAGACAGAGACGAGTGGAGGACGTTGTTTATGGTCTTGGGAAGAACACGTGGAAAGGAGGAGACAGACCCAGATTGCAGCAGAGGGAGAAGCTGAGTCCCAGTGAAGGTTTAGCCCCTCGTGGGGAGCCCTGGAGCGCAGATGACCCTTCAGACCTGTCCTGGGGGCGGGGGTGGGGGGCAGCCTGTGTATCTCCCCCCTGTTCTGCCATTGGAGGGAGGCGTGACTTTGGATGAGCCAGATTTCTTCCCATCGAGACAATCTCCACAGAAGGCTGGATCCGAGGGCTGTCTCCCAGCCCTACTCGCAGGACCTGGGGAGCCAGTATTTCCTTCCCAAGGGGGGGGGTAGGGAGGGCTGAGTATCCCATCCCGGCCTCTGCCAGGGGCCACAGCCCGGCTTCAAGAATGAACAGGGGTCCCTGAGGAGGGAAGCAGCATCTGGCATATATGTGCATATGTGCATTTTTCTGGGGGAGGATGTCCTAGACCACCCCCCCCCCAAAAAAAAAGATTAAGAACCACTGGTCTGGGGAAAGCCAGACTTGTCCAAAACTTCAAAAGAACATGATCAGAGATTCACACTATAGGTGCTCAACAAATATGAATGATAGATGGCTGCTGGGTGGATGAGTAGATGGATAAATAGATGCACGGATGCATGGGTGGATAGATGGATGGTGGATGGATAGATGAAGGATGGATGGATGTGTAGATGAATAGATGGACGGACGGATGGATGGATGGATGGATGGATGGATGGATGGATGGATGGACAGGCACATGGATGGATGGATGGACAGGCACATGAATGGATGGATGGATGGATGGATGGATGCATGGATGCATGGATGCATGGATGGGCAGGCACATGAAAGGATGGATGGATGGATGGGCGCATGAATGGATGGATGCCATAATTGAAGAATGTATGGGAGGCACAGAAAACGGAGCAATCAATTCTGCCTGGGGCAGGAGGAGAGCAAAGATTTCCAGGAGGAGCTGGCCCTTTAGAACTGAGTCTTGAAGACTGAATAGGGGTTGCTGAGCAGACATGTCATGCCAGGTCGGGGGTGGGCTGGAGAGCAATGCAAAGGCACAGAGTCATGCAGAGCATGAGGAGGGTGTGTTTGGACCCCCTAGGAGTTGGTTCACTTGGCTGGCCCGAGATGCTTCTGGGTACAAGGAGGGGGAGGGGCCCCCCTCCTTTGAAAAGCCCCCGGGTCCCCAGGAGGTATCTTGATAAGAACAGTTCCCCCAGGTTGCTCCTGAAAGAACAGGTATCTGCCCTCCCTCCACCAACACTCAACAATGGCCTGTGTCTCTGGGTGGGGACAGCAGGAGGTCCTAAGATAATGTCACACAAGTGAAGAGCATCAGGTCACTCACCATATCCTTTCCCGTCCTTCTTTACTCCCGCAGCCCAGCCCTGGGAGGTCAGTGGGGCTATTAGCTGCGTCCACTTTCCAGATAAAAAACAGTGGCCCAAGGTCACTCACCTCTCCAGCTCCCAAGAGCGGGAGCACCTCACGCCCCTTTCCCCAATGCTGTTTGGCCCCCTGGTTGGGATGCCAACAGAATCAGCATCCTGGGTGTGGGGGGGTTAGGCCCCTGTGGTTAGGGACCTAAAGAATGGCCCACAGCAGGGGGCCGGGAGGCGCAGGGGCAGCATCCCCGGGGCAGCACTGAGCTCTGGGAGGAACCCCTCACTGAGCCGGAGCCTCGGTCCTGTTGCAGGGCTGCCCCATGAATTAAACATGCCCCCGTGGTTAACTCAGTAATGCTTTTATTAATAGTTAATTACTTCGCGTGCACTGGGGAAATGAGACTCACTCAGCCCTTGTAAATTAAGGCGGTGATCTTGTGAAGGAAGCCAATGGGGGTTCATTACTCGGGCCCCTCCCGCCACCCCTCTGGGCTCGCCATTTAGCAGTGCTCAACCAGATGGGGGTGCGAGGGGACAGGGTGGAGCTGGGAGGGGAGGAGGAGCACCCAGTGTCCTGGGAGAGACCGGCCAGAGGGGAGGGGCAGAAGCAGCAGCTAGATGTCACCCCTGCAGCTTGTCAGCAGCCTGCGATCCCTGTGGCTCCTGAGGGCTCCTCATACAGGGCAAGGCCACCCGCCTCCGCTGTGGGCTGCTAACAGCCCCGCCTCGGGCTGCGCGCCTCCCTCCTCACCCACGGCGGCTGTTCCGGCCTCTCCTTTCGCGAGTGTGGAGACTTACCCACCTCGGGTTTTGCTGGGGCTGAAGCCGATTTCCCGGCCTGATTTTGCAGCTGAGCTGGGTAAGGGGCTGGTTTTAACCTGGTTTGGCGTTTCTAAATTTAACTTTCTGCCACGTTTTGTTTTCCAGAAGACAGGAGCCCCTCTGTTTATCTTCCTGGGACACAAGAGCCAGCACCTGCCTGGAACCTGGCGTGTTCCAGGGCCTGTCCCCGTGGTTCACGTTCATTCACTCTGATTTCCAGCCGTGCGACTTTGGGCGCAACTCCACCCTCCGGGGCTCTGTGTCCCTCGCCTGGAAATGGAGAGGATGGTGTCCCCGCGTGTGTGGCATTCCTGCGCTGATTAAGCCAAGTGAAATCCACGTGGAGCGCTGGGAGCCCTGCTGCACATCCTACGTTCTCTCCCAGTGGCAGCTGTTACTAGGATCCTCACAACCGCGCTGCCATTTTACAGATCAGCCTAGTGAGGTGTTAAATATGTTCTTTTGCCCAAAGGACACATGACCCAGAACTTCACGTTGCCAAAGCTCGTCCATGGACAGTCGACCACCCCTCCAGAAGGGCACACAGACCAAGCTCCGGGAGTCAGGAAAGGTCTGCCCGCTGCCCCCAGCTCAGCCCGGGACGAGACACAAGGAGCACAGGCCCTAGAATCAGGCTGGCGGGGTTCCAGTCCTGCCACCCCCCACCCGCGGCCACATGGACCCCGGAAGCCTCTGCTTCCACTTCTGGCAGAATGGGCTCAGGGTCACACCTACCTGCGTACCAGGTCATAGGATTTCTGTTTGAAAGTGCCTACCATCTAAGTAGCCTTGTCTTAGAACGCGCCACACCTGGTTTCTTTATATGTAACCGGAGGGGGGTGGTAACAAAAACCTCCCACGCGGGGCAGGGGGAGCCCCGTGGAGATAGCATCTCCCTGCCTTACAAGCTGGGAAATGTCACCCGGGCAAGACGCAGGTGTGCCTGGCCAACGCCCCTCAATGACAGGGATTTTCAGGGAGCCTCGGGGGCGGGGGTTGTTAGAACATGGCCCCTGGTGGATGTCACCAGCCCTCTTGGGTCAGGAGATGCTGAGGGTTGAGGACCAGTCACCTCTGATGACACCCAAGCTGCCCCCCGGCGGCTTTGCAGACAGAGGTCGGCCTCTTTGCTGTGACACCACCCCCTCCCCGGCCTGGACCGCCAGAAGCGCCCCCGGGCCAGGAGTCTGGGGCGGGAGACTGAAGGCTCCCCGTGAGGCGGGCGAGTGGCTGAGAAGTGCAGCTCCGGGTTCATATATAATACGGATCGTCAGCTTTAAATGTCACAGCTGCAGGCGGCTGACCCGGGTCCCCGCACAATGGGCCGCCAGGGGCCCCCACGCCACCTCTTCATCTTCCTGGCGGGAGCTGACCAAAGGAAGAGAGATTTGGTTTCTTAAAAAAACTAAACAGTTGTTGAGCACTCCGCGTTGCCTGGGCAACAGCGGAGGGGGAGAGGAAAGCATCTTATTGTTTAAAGTTATTCTTGCTCCATTTCAAAGGGCTGTTCTGTAAAGACCGAATTCTCCAAGCAGCCAGGCCCTCCATGCAAACCCGCTCCTGCCTCCCCTCAGCCCTCAGGCCTGTGTCCTAGCCCAGGGCTGTGGGCCAGGTCACGGGCATGCTGGACACCAGAGCACCAGACACAGCACCTTCCTGCACCCTGCACACTCCCCGCCAGGCCCGCCGAGGCTCACGTGGAACCAACACAACCACCACCACGTTGGCGAGGAGGACCGCTCTCCCAGCCCGGGGCTGCTTTTCCAGCCACCCCGACTCGGGCGTGTGGGCCTGCGGCTCAGAGGCGAGGGGTCGGCTCAGAGCCGTGCCTGAATTTGAGGGATGAGGGGCGGCCTTGGCCAAATAGTCTAGACATGGGCGTCTTGGCTTTTTTTCTTTCCTTTTTTTTTCAAGATTTATTTTTATTGTTTTTGACAGAAACAGAAAGATACAGAGAGAGACAGAGATGACAGAGATGACAGAGAGAAGGAGGAGGGCCCAGAGCAGCCTCTATAGCTGTATGTCATCAGTTTTCGACATGGTTTCATTCCACAAAGGTGGGTGGGGGCCATGCAAGGCGGGAACTGGGTTGGGGGCCTCCCGCCTGGGGGACAGGTCTCCTCTAGCTAGGGGCGAACTAGGGAGTAGGTGGCAAGAACTGCACTGGGGGCCTCCTGCATGGGAAGCACACCCCAGTTCAGCCTATGGGTCCACACAGGCCTGGGCCGGGATTCGATCCTCAGTCCCTGGGGCTGCAAGGCGAGCGCTGAACCCGCTGAGCCATCTCTGCTTCCCCCATCTCGGTTTTCAAGTCTAGACAGGAGTGAGATGAAGGTGGCCCCACCAGGTCATTGCTTGGGGGCCATGGCTGAGTGCAGCCACCAGGATCATTTGAGACCTTGCCAAGTGGCATCCCCTGTTTCTCTGTCCCTTGTACGACACTACTGGAAATGTTTACTCGTCTCCTTCCCCCATGAGACTGTCAACTCGCTGACAGCAGGCCTCATGTATTCATCTCTGTATATTCTTGTAAGCTGCCTCAAAGCTGTTCAGGAGCAAGGCAAATGCTGAAAATCCAGATAAGACGTACATATATTTTTAATTAAAAAATGTTCAGGGAGGACATACTTGTGGCACAAAATTCAAAGGGTTTAAAAAGAATAAATACCCACGACTCCTGGTGCCAGGCTCCCTCTGTGGGGTCAGTCATGGTTTCCAGCTTCTGATGTGTCCTTTCAGAGACCTTCTGCTCCTACAGAAGCAAATGAGCATCAAAGGAAATACGCTGTTCACAGCTCTAGCCTCTGTGTCTAGCATAGCGCCCAGCGCTGAGTCAAGACTTGATAAAATTTTGTCAGATGGATACACAAACAGAAGAATGAATGGACAGATGAGGGATGGATGGATGGGTGCATGCATGATGGATGGGTGGATAGATGCATGGATGGATGCGTGGATGGGTGGATGGGTGGGTGGCAGGTGGATGGGTGGATAGATGCATGGATGCATGCATGGATGCATGCATGGGTAGATGGCAGGTGGATGGGTGGATAGGTGTAGCTCTTGTACTGTTAGCTTTCTTTTCTCTCATATGTCTGGGTTCCTCCTTGAGACAAAGGTGGCCGGCCCTGCATTAGACAGGTTGAATCTCAAGGCCAGTGTAATTCAGATGGAGACATTCAATAAACAGGTAGGCTGTGCTTGTAGCACATAGGAATTTTATTCTCCTGCTAATAACAGAGACCCAACTACAACGGTTGAACCGTAAGGGTTTTCTTTTTCTCATGATGAGTGATTCCAACAGAGGTTCAGCCCTCAAGGATGTCAGGGTTGAGGTCACTGTCATGCCCTTGACCTTTCTCTCCTGGTCTCAAAAGAGCTGTCAGAGGAAAGGGCCTCAACCATCCAAGGAGGAAGAAAGAGGAAGAAGAGGGGCAAAAGGATGAGTCAACTTCCTATAAAAAGCCTGTTCCTGGGGGCCCCACCCAGTGACTTTTCATTAGTTCTCCCTGGCAACCCCTAGCTGCAAAGGAGGCTGGGATGTGTGGCTTTTAAGATGGGCACACACTCCCCCAGATAATATTGGGGATCTGTCAGGAAGAAGGAGGAACCGGGGGAAAGCCGGGACGGCTCAGCGGGTTGAGCGCTCGCTTTGAGG
>PVKE010020755.1:0-27200 GCA_004027555.1 Craseonycteris thonglongyai | reverse complement strand
GGAGGGGGGGGACAGTTGTGGGGGGAGGTGGGAGTGGGCACTAGATATAAGGTGATGGAAGGGGAACTGATACTGAGTGATGGGCACATAATACGATGCATGAATGATGTGATGTGGACTTGTACATCTGTAAACTATCTAATTGTTACCAACCAATGTAACATCATCAAATTTAACAATAAATTTAAAAAAATAAATAAATAAAAAAACAACAAAAAACAAACAAACAAACAAAAAAAACCGACCTGGGAATATGATGGGCATTTGTTTCTTTATCAATGTTACATTGTAAGGTGAGGTATTTTGCATAGTTAAGGTCAATGTCAGGTGATTTTGGGTTAATTAAAAGGGAGATTATTCTGGATCAATCTTTCCTAATCCGGTGAGCCCTTAAAGGACGCATGTAGCAGCAGATGCTCACCTAGAAGTAAGCCATCATGTGTAAAAGGAGGGGACCACATCGTGAGCACCTGAACACAGCCTCCACAAGCCTCTAAGAGTGGTACTGACCAAGAGTTAGCAAGAAAACGAGGGCACCAATCAGAGAACTGCAAGAAAATGAACTCTGCCAACAACCAGTTACTTGGAAGAGAACCTCCCTCATGCTTTAGATGAGACTGCAGGCCTTGACTGACTCCTTGACTTCTGCCTTTAAGTCTTTCAGCAGAAGACCCAGCTAATCCACATCCAAAATTCAGACCCACAGAAACTATGGATGTTGTTTTAAACTACTGTGATTGTGGTAATTTGTCACTCAACAATAGAAAACTAACAGAGGACACTTAAATCTGTAGACCAAAACCAGGGCTGTTTTCCCATTTTACCATTAGCTGGATCTTTCTTGGTCTTCTCCAGCCCATAGTTTCCTAGAAAGTACTCTCTGCCTCCTCATGAGTTTTTTTTTTTCCTTCTTCTTTGCATTCATTTACTTTTGTACAACTTGGGCCTGAGAGGGCAGAATCATTCCACCATGGGGGGGGAGGGGAGCGGAACTGAACGGAGAGGAAGGGAGGGGAAGGGAGGGGAGAGGAAGGGAAGGAAGAAAGAAAGGAAGTCCATGATGCAGGATCCAAGAGGGGATATAGCAGAGCAAATGAGTGTCCAATTAAGTCATGACTATTCAGCTCAAAGATCTGCAATACCAGAGAGGAAAAAGTTTAGGACAGTATAAAAAACACTCGAAATTATAGGCCCAACGTTATAGAGATCCTTTTTCATTTTGTGCAATATAGTAAGTTTATGATCTCATAGCTTTATAACTGCATATGGACACAAAATAAAACTTAAATTCCAAACTTCTAGAGAAAAGGACCAAAAAAAGTAGTAATAAGTGTCCAAAATTTATTTCTCAAACTTAAGCTTTTTCTCAAGTCTATTGCAGTTCCCAATCTCATCTCTTCTTATGAGTATGAAAGGCCTCAGACCAGATTCTCAAAGTTGGATTGGAGGACCCCTGTGTCAGATTCACTTGGGGATCCTTGCTAACAATAGAGATTCCTGTGCTCCATCTAAGACCTTACCAAATCAGAATCTCTATCAGGTAGGACTCAGGGAATGTGCAATTTTTAAGATATTGAATCTTTACACACTAAATTTGCAAACCAATAATCAAAGTTGGCCAATCCTATCCTTTTATAGATGAGGAACATGAGGCTAAGTAACTTCTTTATATGGACATGATTAACAATGAAGAGAGCTAGAAATTAGAATCCAGGATGTAGAACCTACAGATAAAGATCAAAAAGCTGAACATGAATCAGTGTCTCTCTGCACCATTCATGCTTTTGAAAAAAAATCAGAATATTTGCACACTAAAATTCCCCTCCTTTAGTATACATAATCAAGTACTGAACATAAAATGAGTTGTAGTGACAGAATTATGTAAACACATTAGGAAAAAATGTCCATTTCTTCAAGGTCTACGATTAATTAGCATTTTATGATTTATACAAAAGTTGAGAGTATTCTAAATTATCACTGAAAAGGCTTGTGACGAAGGTTCTCCATTGAACATACCCTCCTACCTACCTATCAGCTCCAAACAATGAGTGGCCATTCCAGCAGTGCCCTTTGCACTTGTTCCCTGTGGACAATGAGGCTATCATGAGGATGTGTGTAGGCTGTCCCTACTAGCTCCACCTGCAGCCCTATAATTCTTCTACTGTAGCAGTGACATTCTTGTTGGGATTATGCAGATCATGCAGTAAAGTATAATAGGATAGGCCTTAAAATATCTCTCAGTTTCACTCACTTTCCAACAATACCTATTGTGTCCCTTTAAAATCTTAAATTGAAGTCCAAAAACCTAGTATAACAGAATGTGACTGTTTTTAGATACAGCCTTTAAAAAGGTAATTAAGTTTAAATGAGGCTGTTAGGGTGGGGCCCTAATCCAGTAAGAGTGGTGTCCTTATAGGAAGTGGAAGGACACCAGTACTTGTGCACAGAGAAAAGACCATGAGAGGAGGAAGTAAGAAGGTTGTGGTTTATACTCTCAGGAGAAAGGCCTTAGAGGAGACCAACCCTGCTGCCAACTTAATCTTGAACTTCCAGCCTCCAGAACTGTGAGAGAATAAGTTTCTGTTATTTAAACCACCCAATCTGTGGTATTTTGTTATGGCAGCCCTACCAAACTAACACACCTGTCTATAGTAACAATTCTCACTAAATATAACATCTGTTGCATGATAACCAAGGTCAACAAATTATCTTTGAGATTGCATTCTAGCCATCTTCTCTTCAGATAATGTTTTCTTATTATAACAACCTGCTTTCCCCCAAGATTAGAGAATATTTAGTCAATGATTTTCCAAAACCTCATATTTTTTTCCTGCAAGTATTCAAATGTGGGTATTTTTATGGTCACAAAGTACCAAAGAGTCAACAAAAATAACACTTATTGATTACTTCTGTTCATCACTTAAAAATATTTTACCTTTTAACAATTAAACCTATATGTATAAGGAATGGTCAAGAAATTTACAAACTGAAGGGGGAGAAGGGTAAAGAAAAGTGATTTATATTTTATTTTCAGCATATTCACCCTTCACCCTAATATACTTTTCAAATTTTTCAATAAGTTTCTATATACCCTTGAAAAAAAATATTTTGTTTTTACCCTCAGTCTACTTGACATCTCATGCCCTCCTCCAGGGCCTTCAGTGCTAAAGGCTGATCCTGGCCCTTTCTCAGCTCATTTGATTCAATGTCTAGGCAATCTCATCAATGTCTAAGGCTCCAGTTCCCACCTGTAGGAATATTCCTCTTACTCTCATACCTCCACTCCAGACCCTTCCTCTGAGCTCCTGATATTAACTGTTTACTTGGCAAAGCCATCTGGATATTTAATGTACCATGTCCAAGGCCTGGTCTTCCATCATCCCCTGTCTCATCCACCTAGTTATGGAGACAACATCCTTAGGGCTCCTCCTGACCAATCCCTCTTTCTCATACCCCCAAATCTAATTCTAGAGTAGTTACTCTTTTCTCTGTCACATCCATCCCCTTCCTTCCCTCCCTCTATCTCTCCTGCTACTTTCTTCAGGCTAACACAATCACTAATGTAGAATACTGCAATTGTCTCCTAACTGGTTTCCAGATTTTATTCTTGTTTTCCTCTTAGAGGGTCTTAACCCAGGGTCCATGAACTCCCATCCCAAGGAGCCTGTGGATAGAATTCAGTGCCCAGTGAATTGGGATGGAAGAAAAAAAATTACATTTTTATTTTCACTAATTTCAAACTGAAATTTAGTATTTCACTTAATCATAAATCTCAGTAATAAGCCACACTAGCATAGGAACAATAGTAGTACTCCAAAAGTGTTGTCATTTTGCCACTCACGGAAATCAGATATTTTTATATCACATAACAGTTGCTGTATATCTTATTCACTGTTATCATACTTTGAAATTACAGTAGACGTTAGATTCTTTACTAATTCTTATTATTTATTGTGCTAATAAAGAAGCACACATAGTACTACATGGTGTTTAATATTTTGACAACTATATTTAAACATAATTGGTCTCCTTTGTAATCTTATTTTGTATGTTATAGATTTAAAAACACTCTTCTTAGACAGTGTCCCTGAGCTTCATTGTATACCCAAAGTGGTCAATGGCATAATAAAAGTCAAGAACTCCTGCTAGCTGATTTTTCACACCATAGTCACAGTTATTTTCTCAAAATACAAATCTGATGATCACTCTCACATGGCTTCCCACTGTCTTGCTAATAAAGACAAAAGTACTCAATAATCTCTGGACCGTCTTACCTCTGGCTTCATCTGGCAGCTCTTGTCCCCTGATTGTAGCCCTTCAACAACTCAAACTTACCTTCCCCATGTACCCCAGGGACTTGGCTTAGGGTCTTCTTGGCACACTCATCCCTACTTCCACCTGTTGACATAAGCTACCCTTTTCCCACCTGCACACATTCCTGTGATCACCACCTCCTTAGGAAGGCCTTCCTGAGACCCCAAGGCAATAACTTCCTTTGATGGTGCACTCTCAGAGATACCAAACATTCCCCTCAGAGCACTTTTCATGACTGGTAATCAACTCTTCTGTATAGATGTATCAGTTCCATGAGGTAGGGACCATAATGCTTCAGAATGTATTCTACTGTTGGCCCATGCCAGGTAATAAGTTAGTATTTGTCAAATGAATGAGTTGAAGGAAAAAACAACAATCTAAATGTCCAAAGATGAAACTAATTAAATAAATTATGACACACACAAGTTACTACGCAGACATTAAAAATCATATAATATTAATGTAAGTGTATTTGCTGATATAAAAATTTATCGATATATTTAATATTTAATGTAAGAAGTGAAAATGGCAGGTTGTCAGATAAATGTTGAGCTGCTTCATTTTAAGAAGAAAAAATAGATATAAAAACATATGGGGGAAGCCGGGGTGGCTCAGTGGGTTGAGCACTCACTTTGCAGCGCTGGGGACCGGGGATTGAATCCTGGCCCTGGCCCGTGCGGAACCATATGCTGAGCTGGGAGCTCCTCCAGTTCAGTTCTCTCTCTGTCTCTGTCTCTGTATCTCTCTCTCTCTCTCTCTCTCTGTCAAAAATAAATATATTAAAAAAAAATAGTTCCTCTGCTGAAATAATTATTAAATAGTGAAAAATATTTAAAAAAACAAACAAACATATGAAGTGATACAGTGCCACAGAATAAAGTCTAAACTGATATTCATAAAATACATTTATTTTATAGTTCTTATCTCTGGGTAATAGAGTATAAGGAGATTTTAAATTGTATATTTATGTTTCTCTATGATGCCTCAATCTTGTTTTCAAAGCTTTCATTTATGCAGTTAATAAATTAATGAAATTTTAAAGTATCTACTTAATTGTATAACCCATAGATGGTAAATTTGTTTAGCTGAATTAATTAAGGTCCATTTCAGTAAGATTAATCTTCAGAGATAAGCTGAAATCTCAGAGGCTACATAAGAGATTGTAGAATCTAACTATACACTTGACAGCACAGTGTCAGTTGTGAGCTAACTATAACGAGGGCAGGTCTTTTCAGGTTAGTATTGATTTCATTATCTTGTAAAATGTACTTGAATTATACTGAATTTCATGTTCAATATATTGACTAATCACAAACTCTAATAAAGAAGAAGATAAAAATCATGACAATTTATTCAGCATTTAAGGCAGATTTCTTACCAGATATACTGAAATTATAGTTTTATTATATTTTTGTTCTTTTAAAGTTTAACTACATTAAATCTCTAAGTATTAAAATAATAAAAAAAGATAATGCCCCAAACTAATTAATTTGAGTTAGAGTGATGCTGGTTAAAAAGATGAACTCGTGGAAGCCGGGATGGCTCAGTGGGTTAGGCGCTCACTTTGCATTGCCGGGGACCAAGGATCGAATCCCGGCCCCGGCCCGTGAAGAACCATATGCTGAACTGGGAGCTCCCCCAGTTCAGTTCTCTCTCTGTCTCTGTATCTCTCTCTCTGTCAAAAATAAAAGTAAATAAAAATAACAAACAAACAAAAAGATGAACTCAATAATTTCTGGAAAGTTGAGAAAAGTAGCATTTCTAGATATAAGTCAAACTGTGAGTAAAGCATCACTGGTAATAATTATAGGACTTCAGATCCAGTTCCTATTTTATTATAGTAAAAAGTCACTTCTAGGGAATAGCTTGGCAGATTGAGCACTTGTCTTCCAACTGAAAGGTCCAGAGATTGAATCCTGATCCTAGCCCATGCAAACCCATATGCTGAACTGTGGAGCGCAATGGGTAACCACCAGGTTGTTGGGGAAGGTTCTCGCCTCCCATGTGGGAGGCCCCCAGTTCAGTTCCTGCCCTGTGTGCCTCACATCCACCTGTGTGAAATGAAACCATGTCACAACTAATGATGTACAACTATGGAGACTGCTCTCGGCCCTCCTCTTCCTCCTCCTCCTTCTCTCTCTCTCCCCTTCTATCAAACAATAAAATAATTCTTTAAATAAAAAGTCACTTTGCTTTGCACTAAAGCAATTTGGCTGAAAACAATTTGCTGATTCATATTATTTTGAATATAGAATTTTTCTAATTGAATAACTTAATACGTGGTCCCAGAGAAGAAATTAGTGACACAGGAAACTGAAGTTTTGTAACAGATTCTAGTTCTGTTTGAAAACTTTGAAGCTCTATGGGTCACCATTTACAAACTTACCTTTTGGACCATGGGAAAGCCAGGAACTTTAATTTGAGACAACTCCCTCAAGCTATTCTATCAATTAAAAATTGCGCATTTCCTCTTTTTATAATTCCCCTCTGCCAATCTAACAAATAATAGTAAAAACAACAATAAGGTAAAGAAAATAAAGTCCGGAAGCAATCCAAAAGCAAGCTATAACCAATGAAATACCGTACCTAATAAGAGATTATTTAGTCTCTCGCTGTGACAGTGTAACTCACTCTCATTGGATGTGCTACCAGCATCCTTAAGTTTTGACCTACATTGCTCAACAGTTTCCTATCATCCTTCACATGCCTCCAATGCAGCTCCCCATTGGAAGCAAGGTACACAGCTTTGTGAGGAAATAAAAATTTAGTTAATTAGCACAAGTAGAATCTGATTTTGTGGGGGAAAATGAACACATCTCTTTCAAACACATCTGCCTAGGCATCACAATCCTGAAGTTCCACATGCACATGGCACCAATACCTTTTCAGTCAAAAGAGTTGAGGATAAGGTAGCTGAGAAAGGTGCCCTCACCACTGACCTGCTTCTAGTCAGAAATACACTGATGCATGATCTGACTTACTCCATTCAAGAGACGAAATCTAGAAACAGGGCACATGGACCAGGAATCTATTGTATTAATCTGTCACCTATGATTGATACTAAATAGCCACCTAAACAGTAAAAAATCCTCACACACTTACACCTCTCTTTCAAATACCTAGAGAAACCATTCAAAAAGATCTTTAATGCAAATTGTTAGGAGAAACATGGAGGGGAGAAAGGGGAAATAATGAAAAACTATACAGACAAACTTGAGAGAAAATGTTCTTCCTAAGGTTCTTCACCTTCAATACTTCTCAGGGGCACAGCAGAAATGGTAGAAATTGATTTTGTGAAAGACCATTAAAGAGAGTGCTATTCTCATCAGAGAGCTCCCCCTCCCTTTCAACCATAATCAATGATTAAAGCAAAGCCAAAGATGACATCAGCCAAAATGACCAAGAAAACTTATTTTTGAACAGTATAGGAGTGAAATTAAACTAGTGACTGTTAAAAAAATTACAGTAGACTCTCAGTTAACCAGCACTCATAGGGATTTGTTGATGCTGGATAATGCAGACTCTCTATTAACTGGAACTCAAGCAACCGGCAAAAACTTTTGTGTGGGTGGTTTGAGAGGGCTGGTTGCTTGAGTTTCAGTTAACAGGGAGTCTATTATATTACTCTTGAGATAATAACTTCAACTATTTTCTACACCTTGCCAATACACTTACTTGAATAAAAAAAGCTCAATGTTAAGCAATACAATATCAAGTACATGTGACAAAATAGTAATAAATTTATCCTTTTTACTACTCAGATATTTGATTTGCAGTCAAAGTTTAAAAGATCAATTTGAAACCTGGCAGGCACAAAACATTCTTCAGAACTTGGCAATATAATTTATAAAGAGTCACTTTCTTCCTTAGTTCAGCAAAGTTCTTAATCTAAAGTTACAAAATAATCAGCAGGAAGCTTTGATAGTTCAATTATAAATTATACTGAACCACCTCTTATCATAATGTGCCTTGTTCTCTTTAGGTAATGATTTGTATATACCCTAAGGGATAAGAAGGTCTACTTAATATTTCATAGCACTTTTTTTATTTGACATTTCAATCCAATGACTCTGAAATGTATTTAAAATTAGACAATCATCTTTCCTCAAAATGAAAGACTGAAGAACATAGTCTCTGTATGTATAACTTCTAAGTAGGGCACGAGAATTTCCATAATATTTCTCACTAGTAATCACAAAATGGAAAAGTTGAGAAGAACTTTGGCAAGCAGATAGGTACCACCATGTTCATGACTGCCCCAGTTTCTAAACCTCTAACTATAAATGATTCTGTGAATCATTGGGCATCTTTCTAAGATCCTAGTAGATTCTTCCTAAGCATGCGCTATATGATCATCTTTCTAGGATGGAACAGAAGAAAATTAGAAGGAAAATGGAGTAAATAAAATCTTAAGTCCCTTCAGATTCAAACGTTCTATGGTCTTTCACTTTATTAAAATGACACTTTACGTTCAAATATTAGCATGCATCAGACAAAATCAATTTCAAACTTTAGTTTCCATGTCTGAAAAATGGAAATAATTATATCCAGGATTATTTTGTAAATGAATGACATGGATATGAACAGACTGCCCGTATAGAGAGCAAAAAACAAATGGTCACAACGGTTAAGTGACTGTGCCCTCAGGATGATTCAAAGCCAATTCTAACACAAGAATTTCAGAGCCACACCTATAAGGGAGGACCCCCAAAACTGTTTTGAGCAGTGAAAAAAGCATTTTGATAGGTGTATCAAATGGAGAGTACTTTGAAGGTAATTGAGGCTTAAAGATGTAAGAATAAATACACAATTTTTAAATCAATAAATTCCATTTTGAAGGGAGTCCTGCCTTGTAATCTCAACCATGGATAAACCAAACTTAATCTCAGATGTGTTTTTCCCATTGCTCTTATGTTGAAAGTCTTCATTTCAACTCACATTATACTTAAATACAAATGAATCAGAACTTAATTCTTCCCAACAAAAAACCCTTTTGTTCCAAAATGTCAGAGGCTGTTCTGATCAAGATGGCTGAGTAGATAAATGCTGTTTTTGTCTCATCCAGATACCACATTAAAACTGCAACAAACTTATAGAAAACCAACTTGCAGGGTCATCTGCAGGCTAGCTGAACAGAGGTTCTATAAGGACCTGCATATGAAGAAGACACCTGAGACTGATAGGAGGGGCAGAGGTGGGAAATGGGCCGGCCTCACACTCATGTGTGGTGGTGGAGAATCAGGAGGGCTATCTCCACTGCGGAGGGCCCCATGAGGAGCAAGGTTCCTTGTCCCACACTGGGCTCATCAGCCTGGAGTGCCAGTGCTGGGAAGAGCAGCCCCCACCGCACCTGGTGGTAAAAATCAGCGGGGATTCTATCCGAATGGGTGAGACAGAATGCTGCAAGAAACCTGTTCTCTTAAAGGGCCGGTGCACAGATTATCTCTCTCCCAGGCACTCACCCTGGGCTTGGGAGGAGGGAACGTGGCTCGGGAGATGCCAGAGACAGAATAGAAACCCAGTTGTGTGGCTTCAGGGAGAGGGCTGGAGGAAAAGGCACCATTGTCCCTGCATTCAGCTCACCCTCCATGTAGCTGTTTCCGGTGCTGAGCTTTCCCTGCACATGGCCAAATCTGAATTTTCATTGGCCTGATAGGCTCCACTCACTCTGCCCTGGGAACTCCGTAGGATTTTGCCCCACCCAGCTTGTGCAATGCCAGAGGCAGCAAGGAGTGGCCAGCATTCCAGTCTTTTGTGGACACAACTCTGGGCAGGCAGTAGCTAGCTTCAGTGTACTCTGAGACTTCAGTGTTGTAGACCGAGACTTGGATCTGAGGTCAAATCAGAGTTGGCATTAATTCCCTCAACACTGCTCACACCATGATGGCGACTCTCTTAGACCCAACCCAATCTACTTTCAAACTACCTGAGGCCCTTTCAGTGGCTGAGCCTTACAGACATCTGGCAGATGGTGGCAGGACTTGGGGTGCCCTGGGCCTTTTGCTGAACTGCCCCACACTAGTGATGGCCAGCCTCGGTTCCCAGTGTGGCCTCTCCCACACACCTCCAGGTTCAGCACAGGCAGTGATCTACTGCAGATCACTTTGTAGCTCCTACCAAGAGGCCGCAGGCCAAGCAAAAGCAGCAGATGACCTTGGCCTGCATGGGAGCACCTCCCAAGAGATCCCAGAACCAGCATACACAGTAGTCGGATTAACACCACAACAGGGTATCATCCAATTACCCCATAAGCAGCACATACAAAGGATGGTTTGAGCAGGCACCAGAGCACACTGGGGTGGATCCCCTACTGTGAGGTCTATCTCCTCACAGCAGCTCGGATATGGTGGTCAGGGCTAATCCTCACAAAGAGGAAGCCTGTGGGTGAATCCATCCCACTGACATGTCAGTATCAACCAGGGAGCAACTGCAATAGGAGGGCACACAAAGCCCACATAATGGACACTCCTGAAGCACCTGGCTCAAGTGACCAGGAAGACCGCACCACTGGACCACAAAGGACACCTACTACCTAAAGACACCCTGCCAGGACTGAAAGACTAGCAAATCTATCTGATCCATAGAAAGAACAGAAACAGCCCAATGAGAAAACAGAAAAAAGAATATGTCCCAAATAAAAGAACATAAGAAAACTCCAGAAAAAGAACTAAATTAAGTGGAGGCAAGCAACCTACCAGGTATACATTTCAAAACACTGGTTATAAGGATATTCAAGGAAGGTAGTGAGAATTTCAACACCTACCCTGTTTCCCCGAAAATAAGACAATGTCTTATACTCTGTTTCCCCGAAAATAAGACAGTGTCTTACCGGTATATTAATTTTTGCTCCCAAAGATGCGCTAGGTCTTATTTTCGGGGGGATGCCTTATACGTATTTCAGCGAGAGGCAAAACTGTAAGTAGGTCTTATTTTCGGGGGATGTCTTACTTTAGGGGAAACATAGTAATACGCATTTAGAGAAAAAATCAAAACCATAAGAAAGAACCAGTTAGAAAAGAAGAACACAATAACTGAAATGAATACACTAGAAGTAATCAATAGCAGATTAGATGAAGCAAAGAATCAAATCAGTGATTTATAAGACAATGTAGCAGAAAACATTGACTTAGAACAACAACAAAAAAAGAATAGTTGTTTTTGCAAAGGGTTTGCTGCCAGAACACAGGTGTAGTGAAAACCACTGCTAAATCTAACCCGAAATAGAAAAGGAAAAGACATACATCAACATTGTAGTCACTGGACATGTAAATTCCAGTAAGTCTACCACTAATGGTCAAATGATCTACGAATGTGGTGGAATTGATAAATGAAGTACTGAAAAATTTGAGAAGGGGTTGCTGAGATATGGAAGGTGTCCTTAAAGTATGTCTGGGTCTTGTGTAAACTGAAAGCTGATTGTGAGTGTGGTATCACCATTGAGATCTCCCTGTGGAAATCTGAGACCAGCAAGGATTATGTGACCATCATTGATGCCCAGGACACAGAGACTATCAAAAACATAATTATAAAGCATATCTCAGGGTGACTGTGCTGTCCTGATTGTTGCTGCTGGTGTTAGTGTAATTGAAACAGGTATCTCCAAGAATGGGAAGGCCCATGGCTTACACACTGGGTGTGAAACAACTAATTGTTGGTGTTAACAAAATGGGATTCCACTGAGCTGCCCTATAGCCAGAAGAGGTACAAGGGAACTGTAATGGAAGTCAGCACCTATATTCAGAAAACTGGCTATAACCCTGACACAGCAGCATTTGTGCCCATTTCTGGTTGGAATGGTGACAACATGCTGGAGCCAAGTGCTAACATTCCTTGGTTCAAGGGATGGAAAGTAGGGGAAGCCGGGATGGCTCAGTGGGTTAAGCCCTCACTTTGCATCTCTGGGGACCAAGGATCGAATTCTGGCCCCAGCCCGTGTGGACCCATATGCTGAACTAGAGTGAGCTTCCCATGTGGGCCCCCAATTTGGTTCTTGCCCACCCCACCCAATATTCAGCTCTTGGCTTAAGGGGTCAAGCCTCCCATGAGGGAGGCCCCCAGCCCAGTTCCTGTTCTGTGCAGCCCCTACCCACCTGTGTGGAACAAACCCATGTTGAAAACTGTTAACGTACAACTATGGAGACTGCTCTGGGTCCTCCCCCTTCTCTCTGTCTCTGTTTCTGTCAAAAACAATAAAATAAATCTTAAAAAAAAAAAAAAAGGAAATGGAAAGTAGGGGATGCTGGGATGGCTCAGTGGGTTATGCACTCACTTTGCAGCCATGAAGTCCAAGGATCAAGTCCTGTCCACATCCTATGTAGACCCATATTCTGAACTGAGGTGTGTTTCCCATGCGGGAGGCCCCCGGCCTGGTTTCTGCCCTGTGGGGCCCCACATCCACCTGTGTGGAATGAAACCATGTCAAAAACTGACAATAACAACTATGGAGACTGCTCTAGGCCCTCCTACCCACCCCCTCTCTGTCAAATAATAAAAATCTTAAAAAAAATAAAAAAGGAAAAGTCACCCATAAAGATGACAATGCCAGTGGAACCACCCTGCTTGAAGCTCCAGATTGCATTCTGCCACCAATTCATCCATCTGACAAGAGTTTGCATCTGCCCTTCCAGGACGCCTATAAAAATGGTGGTATTGGTACTGTCCCTGTGGGCTGAGTGGAAACTGGTGTTCTCAAACCCGGTGGTTACCTTATAAAGTCTGCTGAAATACACCATGAGGCTTTGAGTGACGCTCTTCCTGGGGACAATGTGGGCTTTGATGTCAAGAATCTCTGTCAAAGATTTAAAGCTGTTCAGCATGGCCATATTGCTGGTGACAGCAAAAATGATGCACCAAATGGAAGCAGCTGATGTCATGGCTCAGGTGATTATTCTGAACCATCCAGGCCAAGTAAGTGCTGGATATGCACCTGTGCTTGACTGTCATACAGCTCATATGGCTTGCAAATTTTCTGAGCTGAAGACTGATCATTGATCTGGGAAAAAGTGGGAGACAGTCCAAAGTTTTAAATATGGTGTTGCTGCCATCATTAATATAGTTTCTGGCAAGCCCATGTGTGTTGAGAGCTTCTCTGACTACTCTACTCTGGGCTGTATTGCTAATTGTGACATGAGACAGACAATTGCTCTGGGTGTCATTAAGGTAGTGGACAAGAAGGCAGCAAGAGCTGGCAAGGTCACCAAGCCGCCCAGAAAGCTGAGAATGCTAAATGACTGTTATCCCCAATACCTGCCACCCGTCTTCATCAGTGGTGGAAGAACAGCCTCAGAACCGATTGACTCATTTGGCCATTTAAGTTTATCAGTAAAAGACTGGTTAATGGGGAAGCCGGGATGGCTCAGTGGATTAAGCGCTCACTTTGCAGCCCCAAGGACTGAGGATCGAATCCCGGCCCCCCGTTCAGACCCATATGCTGAACTGGGGAGTACCTCCAGTTCTGTTCTTGCCAGGGTGAGACCCCGGCCCAGTTCCTGCCCTGTGCAGCCCCGCACCCACCTGTGGAATGAAACTATGTAGAAAAACCAATGATGTGAAACTATGGAGACTGTTCTGGGCCCTCCCCCTTCTCTCTGTCTCTGTCTCTATATCTCTCTCTCTCTGTCAAAAACAATAAAAATAAATCTTAAAAAAAAAGGGGGAAGCCGGATGGCTCAGTGGGTTAAGCGCTCACTTTGCAGGCTCACTTTGCAGCACCAGGGACCGAGGATCGAATCCTGGCCCCGGCCCCTGAGGACCCATATGCTGAACTGGGGAGTTCCCCCAGTTCAGTTCTCTCTCTGTCTCTGTGTCTCTCTCTCTGTCAAAAACAATGAAATAAATAAAAAAATAAAGGACAAAAAAGAACCACCAAAAAACACACTTCTGACTTAAAATAGTCTTATAAAAAACCCCCCAAAAATACTGGTTAATAATCATAATATAATATATTGTAAAACTTCAAAAGGAAAGGAGAATGTTTTGTGGACCATTTGTTTTCATTTGTCAGTTTTTAAGTCATGAGCATTTAAAACCATTACTTTTTAATGGAAAGAGCTTTTTTAAAGATTTATTTTTATTGTTTTTTGACAGAGAGAGAGAGAGAGACAGAGAGAGAGACAGAGAGAAGGGGGAGGGCCCAGGGCAGTCTCCATAGTTGACATTAGTTTTCCATATAGTTTCGCTCCACAGGTGGGCACAGGGCTGCGCAGGGCAGGAACTGGGCCGGGAGCCTCCTGCGTAGGTCCCAGCAAGAACTGAACTGGAGGCACACCCCACTTCAGCATGTGGGTCTGCATGAGCCGGGGCCGGGATTTGATCCCCGGTCTCCGGGGCTATAAAGCGAGTGCTTAACCCACTGAGCCATCCTAGCTTCCCTGGGAAGAACTTTTTGACACCCATTAAAACAAAGCTTAATGAAGAAAAAAATGAAAATATTTTAAGGGATTTCTGGGACAACATGAAATGTAACAAAATTTGCACCACAGGGGTACTAGAAGGAGAAGAGAGAGAGCAAGGGGTTGAGAACCTATTTGAAGAAATAATGACTGAAACTTTCCTAACCTTGTGAAGACAACAGACTTATGAGGTTCATGAACTCACCCTAGAAAAAGTGCTACACACCTCACTGCTGAATATCACTATGGTCACCTTCAAAGTACTCCTCTTGGGAAACTAGGCACTGATACCAGTGCCTAGTTTACCCTTCAAAGCAATTCTGGAACTCTTTTTCTGGATGGGCCATCAGAACCATTGTCATATTACCCTTAATGTGTTAAATGTCATCCAATGTCAGAGTTGGTGCACTGTTGTGATGCAAGTGCCATGAGTTGTTGTAAGTTCAGGTCATTTTCATATAACTCTTTCATGCAGCCTTTTCTGCACTTCCAAATAGTCAACTTTAAAAAAAAATTTTTTTGACAGAGAGACAGAGAGAAGGGGGAGGGCCCAGAGCAGTCTCCATAGTTGCATGTCATTAGTTTTCTACATAGTTTCATTCCACAGGAGGGCACAGGTCTGCACAGGGCAGAAACCAGGCTGGGGGTTTGGGGCTGTGCAGGGCAGAAACTTGCTAGGGGTCTCCCATATGGGAGGCACACCCCCTCAAGCAGGGGGACTCCTAAGTGGGAAGCACACATGGGGTGGGAGACGAACTGGGGGCTTCCCATATGGTAGGTGCACTCCAGTGAGAGCCAAACTGGGGGCATACCCCAGCTCAGCATATGGGTCCACATGGGCCAGGGCTGGGATTCAATCCTTGGCCTCTGGGGTTACAAAATGAGTGCTCTCCCATGGAGCCATTCCAGCATCCCCCAAATAGTCAACTTGGTTGACTGTTTGTCCAGCTTGTACAAATTCATAATGAACAATCCCTGATATCAAAAATGGTTAGCAACATAATTTTGACTCTTGATTTGGACTGATGGAACTTCTTTAGTCATAGAGAACTGGCTGACTTCCATTGTGCACTTTGACACTTTGTTTCAGGGTTGTATTGGTACACCCATGTTTCACCACCAGAGAGAGCATGGCCCAAAACATCATCTTGCCTCTCCTAAAGGTCTTGAAAAATTCAAGCTCCCACATTCTCGTGATGGCACAAAAACACACAACAACCACAATGAGTGCCTTTCAGCAAGATACTGCCACACACTGCCACAGACACTGACACAGCTGTGAGACACTGATATACCAAGGTTATGAAACCTTAATGAGTTGTTTGTAAAGTGCTACCAATATAAGTGCATGGTGGCAAGTTCATGAACTTCATTGTCAGGTTTTGTATAAGCCCAAGAAGAGCAGAGTCCCAAACAAGATGAACCCAAACAGGCTCATACTAAAACACATCATAATCAAAATGCCAAAGACTGAAGACAAAGAATACTAAAAGCAGCAAGAGAATGGCAGTTAGTTACCTACAATGGAGCTCCCATAAGACTATCTACTGATTTCTCAACAGAAACTTTGCAAGACAGAAGGAAAAGGCATGAAATATTCAAAGTGATGAAAAGGAAGGCCCTAACCACCAAGATTACTCTACCCAGCAAGACTATCATTTAAAATTGAAGGACAGATAAAGAGTTTCTGAGACAAGAAAAAGCTTAAGGAATTCATCACCACCACATCAGTATTATAAGAAATGTTGAAGGGATTTCCTTAAGAAGAAGAGGGTAGGCGAGGGAACATAAATAATAAACAATGTACCTATTAATAATCACTTTAAATGTAAATGAATTCAATGTTCCCATAAAAAATATAGGGTAGCTAAATGGATAAGAAAACAAGACCCGGAGAAGCTGGGATGGCTCAGCAGGTTGAGCACTTGCTTCACAGCCCCGGGGACCGGGGCTTAAATCCCGGCCCTAGCCCATGCGGACCCATATGCTGAATTGGGGTGTGCTTCCCATGTGGGAGGCCCCCAGTTCGGTTCTCACTCTCTGGTCCAGTCCCTGGCTCAAGGGGGCATGCCTCCCATGTGGGAGGCCCCAGCCCCTGCACAGCCCCCGCCCACCTGTGTGGAATGAAACAATGTGGAAAACTGATGACATACAACTATGGAGACTGCTCTGGGCCCTCCCCCTTCTCTCCGACTGTCTGTCTCTCTCTTTGTCAAAAACAATAAAAATAAATCTTAAAAAAAAAAGATTATCATGCTGAGCGAAATAAGTCAGACAAAAAATGTCAAGAATTATGACTTTGCTCATAGGTGGGCTAGAAAACTGAAAGTAACAAAGGTACAAGACAAAAAAAGAAACGAAAACTCTTATACACAGATAACAGTTTAGTGGTTACCAAAGGGCAGAGGAGGGGTGTGTGAGTGGGGGTTGGGGGAGGGTGGGGCAGGGGGCTGTCAAAAATTTTAAACACTAAAATAAACTTCATTTTGCCAGGAAATAAATAAGAGGTTGGGGATCCAGTTTCTTTGGCTCAAAAATCTATACTTTTAACTCCTACACCAAGAAAGAAATTGGAAAACAAACAACCAAAGAAGAAAACCAGAGCAGTGTGTACTGATCTCTGGAGAAGGCAGCTCCAAGAAGATAGAATGGGTTTATATGGTTCCCTACTGGGTTCTGGTATCCAGCATGTGCACAGCAATGCTCAGCAAACAAAATGAGCAAAGAGGTGAATAAAGGGACTCTGGAAGACATTCAAGAAGACATGGCTTTATGATTGCTAGCTCCACAGATGACCGATGGAGGGGACCAGACCATTTGATTGTTTTAACCCATGTCCTGTTTAGAAATAAAAAGGGGGGGGAGGTGCAGCTCATTGGCATCTTCATTTACTTTTACATAACCATGGTTTTTCAATGTGAAAATAAAATATAAAACTGTTCTTGGAGTTATTTCTAACTTGTCTCTAATCCTAATATAATATAATATAATATAATACAATATAATATAATTGAAATGTATATGATGATCAGTATTTAATATTTTCTATATGGTAAATTTCAAAGCATGGGAGTTTGTGGGTAATGTTAGGACTGCAATCTGTGAGTACCTCATGGTAAACGCTGCAGCTGTGAGCGCAGCCAGCAAGTACTCCCAGGGCAAATGGAAAATGGGTTATATAAACCAGAGACCCATCCCCTTAAACCGAACCGAACCGAACCGAACCAAACCAAACCAAACCATACCAAACCATGAAAAGTCTCAAATAACTAATCTAATAATAAGCAAATTAATAAGCAAAATAGAATATAAAAACACACAAAAAGGGGGAAGCCGGGATGGCTCAGTGGGTTAAGCGCTCACTTTGCAGCCACGGGGACTGAGGATCTGAGGATCGAATCCCAGCCCTGGCCTGTGCGGACCCATATGCTGAACTGGGGAGTTCCCCCAGTTCAGTTCTCTCTCTGTCTCTGTATCTCTCTCTCTCTCTCTCTGTCAAAAACAATAAAAATAAATAAATAAATTAAAAAACCAAAACAAAACACACAAAAGATAAATGAAGCCAAGAGCTGGTTCTTTGAAAAGATAAACAAAACCGATAAACCTTTTTTTTTAAGATTTATTTTTATTGTTTTTGACAGAGAGAGGGAGAGACAGAGACAAAGAGAAGGGGGAGGGCCCAGAACAGTCCTCACAGTTGCACATCATTGGTTTTTCCACATAGTTTGATTCCACAGGTGGGCGTGGGGCTGCACAGGGCAGGAACTGGGCCGGGGTCTCACCCCGGTGAGAACTAAACTGGGAGCACTCCCCAGTTCAGCATATGGGTCCACACGGGCCGGGGCTGGGATTCGATCCTCGGTCCTTGGAGCTGCAAAGTGAGCTCTTAACCCACTGAGCCATCCTGGGTTCCCCATGATTTGCATTTCTTGAATCATCCTTGTGCCCCGGGGATGAACACCACTTGATCGTGTTGTAAAATTGTATTAGTGCATATATACAATGGAATATTACTCAGCTACAAGAAAAGATGAAATACTGTCATTTGCAACATGGATGGAACCTGAGATCATCATGCTAAGCGAAATAAGACAGACAGAAAAAGCTAAGAACCGTATGACCTCACTCATCTGTAGAATATAAAACTGAAAACAAAGAAACAAAACCTTATGAACAGAGTCAATAATTTAGTGGTTACTTGAGGGTAAGGGGGAGGGAGGAGTAGTTTAATCTATGGTGATGGAAAGAAAGCTGACTGTGGGTGATGAACACATGACAACACACAGATGAAGTACTGTAGAGTTGTACACCTGAAACCTATGTAATTTTTACCAACCAATGTTACACTAATAAATTTAACAATTAAAAAAATAAGTATAAATTGGTAGGTACACAAATTGTCATAGGGATATAAAGTACAGCATGGGAAATATAGTTAATAATATGGAATAACTATGTATAACATAAATGACAGTTGGGTATTAGACTAGACAGGGGGAATCACTTTTTAAATTATATAAATGTCTAACCATTATGCTACACACCTGAAATTAATATAGAATAATATTGAACATCAATTATACTTGAAAAATTAGTAAGGGGGAGAAGGTGAAAGGAAATAAGGGGTTCAAATTTCCAGGTATAAAGAAATAAGTCATGAGGATGTAATGTACAGCATATGAAATAAAGTCAATAATATTGTGATAATGTGATCCGATGCCAGGTGGTTGCTGAACATATCTTGGCCATGACTTATTTAGGTATTTAAATGTTGAATAACTATTGTGTATACCTGAAATTAATATGTTGTTAGGTATATTTTAATAAAAATATTAAAAAATTAACAAGCAAATAAAAAATAAAATACTAAACTATGCCATCAAAGAAGAGCTCAAACAGATGGGCTTAAGCACTTTATTTCGTGCTCTGGTAACTGGCTCCTTTCCTCTTACTGTTCCATTTTTATACATGTGACTATGATTCACATTTCTAGGAAAGAGAAAGACACACACACCCATATATACACACACAGCATCTACCCTGTAGCATTGTCATGAAGATTAAATGCCCCAAAGCTTGGATACAGCCTAATACACAGTAGGCATTTAATAAATCATGGCAATCATCTGACATAAAATGATTATTGTCAACAGTGTTATACAAATGACAACTGTCAATTCCTGAAAAGGATAATCTATGATTCCCAACCTTAGCTTCACACAGGAACAATGTGCTAATCTTTAAAAAGTACTGATACAAGGGCTTTAAAAAAATACTGTTCCCTTTGCAGACCAGTCAAATCAGAGTCTATGGTGGAAATATCCTAGCACAGATAACTCTTTAAAGCTCTCCAGGAGATTATAATATACAGCCAGAGTGAGAACCACTGCTTTGAATCTTTAGGCAAGGACAATGATGCATTTCTTCTTATTGCCTGATATATAGTTACACCTACCATAGATCTCAGTAGTCTGAAAAGTATGGGTGGTGCAATGTGGAAGTAACTAAAGTGTTCATCAACAGATATGTGAATAAGCCAATGTGGTATATACATACAATGATATGTTATTCAGCTGTAGAAAGGAGAAAATTTCTTTTATAAGACTTATTTTATTGCTTTTGACAGAGACAAAGAGAGACAGAGAGAGACAAAGATGGGGGGAGGAACCAGAGCAGTCTCCATAGTTATACACCAGCAGCTTTGGACATGGTTTCATTCCACACAGGTGGGCAGTGGCTGTGCAGGGCCAGAACTGGGCTGGGGGGGGAGGCACGCTCCATCAAGACAGGGGCCGAGCTGGGGGATGAGAACCAAACTAGGGGCCTCCTGCATGGGAAGCACAACCCAGTTCAGCACGTGGGTCTGCACAAATTAGGGCTGGGATTTGATCCTCAGTCCCGGGGGCTACAAAGCGAGCGCTTAACCCACTGAGTCTTCCCAGCTTCCACATAAAGGAGAAAACTTTTGATATATGCTACAATATGGATGAACCTTAAGGGCATTATGATAAGTGAAATAAACCAGTCACAAAAAGACCAATATGGTATGAGGAACCTAGAGTACTCACAATCGTATCAACAGAGAGTAAAATGGTGAATGCCAGAAGCGAGGGGTAGGGACGATTGGGGAGTTGATTGTTTAATGGGTATAGAGTTTCAGACTTGAACTATAAAGAGCTCTAAGGTGGACAGTAGGGAGAGTCACAGAATGAAATGAATGTACTTAATATAACTGAACTCTACACATAAAAATGATTAAGATGTTAAATTTACTGTTATGTTTGTTTTAATACAAAGTTTTAAAAAAGATGGCCCACTGGGGTTATGAAGAAAGTACATCTTCTATTTATAATTTCTTTTTCTTTATACTTTTCATTTTACTTTTAAAAATATTTTAGAGAAGTCATAAACACGGTAGCATGAGAGGAGCACTTAAACCTCTCCTGGAAAGTACAACAAATTAAACTAAAATCCAACCAGAGAATTCCTAAGCAATACACAACCTCAGCTGAGACAGCCACTTATCCCAAGAAAATTCCTACAGCTGGAAAAATGGAGGCGAGTGAGAGAGAAAGAAAGGGAGCCGTGTGGGGACGTACCACATAGGGTGACTTGGAGACCCACCAAGTGACGACCCAGAGGCTGACCCAAAGCCAGCAGAGGAGAGACTGATGGAGGTGGGAGCTGGGGATGCGGGTCCAGGTGCAGAATGACTCTGGGTGGGTTGGAGGCCTGGAACGGACAGAGGCGGAGGCACAGACGCCAGAGCGCGGGGTGGACGGAAAAAGCCAGTGCAGCTGACGGTGGCAAGAGGCCCCGGTGGGAGTGTGCGGGGAGCAGCCAGGGCACAGTGAGGGCGGCCAGAGCATGGGGCACGAGGCCTGAGCGTGGGGCAGGAGGCCGGAGCCAGGTACCAGCAGCAGCCGGAGATCGGTGCGGGGGACAAGAGTGAGGATCTGGCTGCCAGCGAGTGGGTCAGACAGCTAAAGCTAGGGACCTGCGGAGGGTAAGGCTGACAACCTGAGCAGGACAAAAGCACTCCGATGACAGTAGTGCCCACAGCAGGAGCGTATTGGTGGCTAAAGGGCAGAGTGGCCATCAATGAGGTGGGGCCTCTGCTGGAGCACTGTGTGGCCTTGGGAAAGAACGTGGCTGCTTCTTCTTGGTCTCTCCCAAAGCTTGCCTAGCCAGCCCGCCCTGTCTGCATTAAGTGTGCTGCTGCTGGAAAGCTGCCACTGCACTGTGATACAAACAGACCTGCACCTTCACTAATGAACCCCACCCCCATTCTTTACACTGAAGTTGGCAGAGGGATCTGGGAAAAGTGAAGCACTGGTGTGGCAGCTTCTGACTGCGGTGAAATGTTGAAGGCATAGAATACCATCACCCATGGTATCTTCCAAAAGAGGAGGTATAAAGAGAAGAGGGTGACTGAATAGTAAGACAAGCCTACCTTTTAGGAAGTCTGCCACTGTGAGAAAGCAAAATGACCAAGAGAAAATATTATAAGACACTGCAGCAACACCAGCTAGGAAGTAAAAGAAAGATTTCTTCACATCTATCAGAAAAAAAGGTCCTCATGTCCAGGAAGAGAAACGCTCCAACAACAATGAGTACTCTAATGAACAAAGGTGCTCATAAAAAAATAAAAAATCTCCAGAAAAGGAACTTGAAGATATGGGAACATATGAGCTAAATGACATAGAATTCAAGACTGCAATTCTGAAAACACTCAAAGAGATAAAAAAAACTGGCTGAGTACACAGAGGGAGCTAAGTAATTTCAGAAAGGAAATTGAATCTATAAAAAGGAAGTAAATAGAAATTCTTGAGATAAACAACATAATAAAAGAAAATGAAAAATGAAATAGCTAGCGTAGGAAGCAAAGGGGACCAGATGGAAGAAAGAATTAGTGAAATCAAAGGCAGAAATTTGGAAACGTCACAGAAGGAAGAGAGAGACCTAAGAACTAAAAGAAATGAAAAATATCTATAAGAACTATCTAACTCCACTAGAAAGATTAATATAAAAATAATAATATCCCAGTATGAGATGGGAACAGAGAATTTGCTCAGACAAATAGTAGATGAGAACTTCCAACTCTATGGCAAATTCAAGAACCTCAAATTCAAGAAGAAACACGACCCCCAGCTACTTGAATCCTAGCAGACCCTCTCTAAGGCACATTATACTGAAGATGTAAAAGGTTAAAACCAAGAAAGAATCCTACAGGTAGCCAGAAAAAAAGAGCACTATAAGGTATAAAGGAAAGCCCAGCAGACTATCATCAGATTTCTCAACAAAACTCTACAAGCCAGACAGGAGTGAAATCAAGTATTCAAAATACTAAAGGAGAGAAATTACCAGCCCAGAATCTTCTACACAGCAAAGTTATCCTTAAAATATGAAGGAGTAATAAAGACCTTTTCAGACATACAGAAACTGAAGTAATTCTCCATCACAAGGCAAGCATTTCAAGAAATACTAAAGGAGGCGATTGGAACTGAAACAAAAAGTAAAAATAAATAGGGATAAACTGGAACAACAACAACAAAAAAAACATAAATGGGGAGGAAGCAAAAGTTTAAATTTCCAAAGAGAAGGGAGAAAATAAGCATCCTTAAGAAAAGGAACCACTGCATAAATGAAACTTTCTTTTATATAAAACTCAAGGTAACAACTCAAAAAGAACTTCGAACTGAGACACATAACAAAGAGAGAGAGAAAGAGAATAGGGAAAATAGTCATAAACACCATCAAACTAAAATAACAGATGGAAATAAAAAAGCAAAGAAGCAATCAGAAAAACAAACAAACAAACAAACAAACAAACCCAGCTATTAGAAAACAAAACTTAAAGAAAACAAAACATCAAATGGCTATAGAAAATCCTCATATAGGGGAAGCCGGGATGGCTCAGTGGGTTGAGCGCTCACTTTGCAGCACCGGGGACCTGGGATCGAATCCCGGCCCCGGCCCGTGCGGAACCATGTGCTGAACTGGGAGCTCTCCCAGTTCAGTTCTCTCTCTGTCTCTGTATCTCTCTCTCTCTGTCAAAAATAAATAAAATATTAAAAAAGAGATATTTAAAAAAAAAAATTAAAAAAAAAAGAAAATCCTCATATATTAATAATCATTTTCAATGTAAATGGACTTCACTCACCAATAGACACAGAGTAGCAACCTGGATTAAAGAACGAAAACCAACCTCATGTTGCCTAGAAGAGACTCACCTCAGCCATGAGGACAAATACAGACTCAAAGTGAAAGGGTGGAAATAATACTCCAAGCAAATGGCATCCAGAGAGAAGCAGATGTAGCCATATTCCTATCTGTTGAAACAGACTTCAGGATCAAAAAGAAAATAAGAGACAAAGATGGACATTTTACAATGATAAAGAAAATTATACGAGAAGATATGACACTTATTAATATATATGCCCCCAACCAAGAAGAACCAAAATTTACAAAGCAACTACTAACAGATCCAAAAGTAGAAACTAACAAAAACACAATTATAGTAGGGGACTTAAACACTTCCTTGACAGCCATGGACAGATCACAAAAGCAGAAAATAAATAAGAAAATATCAGCTTTAAATCATACATCACAGCAATTGGGCACAGTTGACATTTACAGGATATTTCATCCTATAACACATGACTATACATTCTTTTCTAGTGCAAATGGAACATTCTCAAGGGTAGAACACATGGTGGAATACAAAGCTAGCCTCAGGAAATTTAAGAAGATTGAAATCATACCAACTGTATTCTTTGAACACAAAGCTTTGAGATTGAAGATCAAATACAAAACAAAAGCAGGAAAAACCACATATACATGGAGATTAAACAACATGTTATTAAAAAATGATTGGATCAAAGAACAAATAAGAAATTTAAAAATACATAAAAACAAATGACAATAAAAACACAGCATACAAAAATTACTGGGATGCAACAAAAGCAGTGCTAAAAGGGAAATTTATGTCCCTACAGGATGTCTCAAGAAACAAGAAAAATTACAAGTAAACAGCCTAATATCACATCTTAAAGAGCTAGAAAAAGAAGAACTTTTAACCACCCAAAGCCACAGAAGGAAGAAAATAATAAAAATTAAATTAGAACTACATGAAATAGAGAACAGAAAAACAATAGAAAAGAATTACTGCAACAAAGAGCTGGTTCTCTGAAAAAATTAATAAAATTGACAAACCCCTGGCTAGGCTCACCAAGAAAAAAAAGGGAAAAGATACAAATAATCTAAATTGGGTAAGAAAGATGAAAAATTACAACTGATACCACAGAAATACAAAGGATTATACAAGAATATTATGCCACCAAATTTTGCAACCTAGAAGAAATGGACAAGTTTTTAGAAAAATATAGTCTACCTAAACTGAATCAAAAAGAAATGGATAATCTAAACACACGAATCAACAGTAAGGATATTGAAACAATTATCCAATACCTCCACAAAAGCAAGAGTCCAGGACCAGATGGTCTCATTAATGAGTTTTACCAGGTATTCAAAGAGGAACTAACACTTATCCTTCTCAAAATTTTCCAAAAAATTGAAGAAGAAGCAATATGTCCCAACTCATTCTATGAGGCCAACATCACCCTAATACCAAAGCCTGGCAAGGATATCACAAAAAAGAAAACTATAGACCAGTATCTTTGATGAACACCGATATAAAAATCCTAAACAAAATACTAGCAAATAGAAGAGAACAATGCATTAAAAAGGTTCTACATCATGATTAATTGGGATACATCCCAGGGGTATAAGGATGGTTCAACATATGCAAATTGATCAATGTCATATACCACATAATCAAAATAAAAGGTAAAAACCATTTGATTATATCAATTGATGCAGAAAAAGAATCTGACAAGACACAACATCCATTTATAATCACAACACTTAATAAAATGAGTATAGAAGGAAAGGACCTCAACATAATAAAAGCCATATATGACAAACCCTCAGTGAATGTCATATTAAATGAAAACAAACAAACAAACAAACTGAAACCTTTTCTTCTAAAATCAGGAACAAGATGGAGATGTCCCCTGTCACCACCGCTATTCAACATAGTGCTGGAAGTTCTAGCCAGAGCCATTAGGCAAGAAAAGAAAATGAAAGGCATCCAAAGTGGGAATGAAGAAATTAAACTCATTTTGCAGATGACATGATTCTTTATATAGAAAACCCTAAAGACTCCACCAGAAAACTATTACAAATAAAAAATGAATACAGTAAAGTTGCAGGATACAAAATCAATGTACAAAAATCCACAGCATTTTTATATACCAACAGTTAAATTTCAGAAAAAGAAATGAAAAAAAAGAAATCTTTTGTGATCAAAACAAAAAGAACAAAATACTTAGGATTAAATTTTACAAAGAATGTGAAGGGGGAAGCCAGGATGGCTCAGTGGGTTAAGCGATAGAATAGTGCCCCAGCCTGTGCGGATCCATACGCTGAAGTGAAATGTGCTTCCCATAAGGGAGGCCCCTAGCCCAGTTCCTGCCCTGTGCAGCCTCTGCCCACCTGTGTGGTATAAAACCATGTCGAAAACTGATAATGTACAACTATGGAGACTGCTCAGTGCCCTCCTCCTTCTCTTTGTGTCTCTCTGTCTCTGTCAAAAACAAAAATATAAATCTTTAAAAATAAACAAACTAAAAAAGAAAGTGAAGGACTTATACATGGAAAACTATAAGACACTATTAAAATAAGATGAAGAAGATAAAAAGAAATGGAAAGATATTCTGGGTTCAAGTATTGGAAGAATCAACATGGTTAAAATGGCCATATTATCCAAAGCAATATACAGATTTAATGCAATTCCCATCAAAATCCCACAAACATTTTTTTGAGAAATAGATAAAAAAAAATCAGCCAATTCATATGGAACCACAAAAGACCCTGAATCGCCAAAGCAATCCTATGAAACAAAGAATAAGGCTGGGGGCATCACGCTTCCTGACTTCAGTGTATACTACAAGGAATCAATAATCAAAACAGCTTGGTAGTGGCAGAAAAACAGATATACAGACCAATAAACAGAATAAAAAATCCAGAAATAAACCCACAAATATATGGACAGATAATTTTTGTCACAGCAGCAAAAAATATACAATGGAGAAAAGAAAGTTTCTTCAGTCAATTGTGCTGGGAAAATTAGAAAACCACATGCAAAATAATGAACCTGGGGGAAGCCGGGATGGCTCAGTGGGTTAAGCGCTCACTTTGCAGCCCTGGGGACTGAGGATCGAATCCTGGCCCCGGCCGTGTGGACCCATATGCTGAACTGGGGAGTGCCCCCAGTTCAGTTCTCACTGGGGTGAGATCCCGGCCCAGTTCCTGCCCTGTGCAGCCCCAAGCCCACCTGTGGAATGAAACTATGTTGAAAAACCAGTGATGTGCAACTGTGGAGACTGTTCTGGGCCCTCCCCCTTTTCTCTATCTCTGTTTCTGTATCTCTCT
>PVKE010020754.1:0-27199 GCA_004027555.1 Craseonycteris thonglongyai | reverse complement strand
GTGAGCCAATCACAACAAGCAAAGGTTCAAAGGTTATAATAGACCGCCTCTCTGACTCTGGCCAATCTGAGCAGGCTTTTTACTAGAACACAGTGTAGCTTGGGGTACAGAACATGTATAATTTGCATGCATAAAAAGCCTGCTTGGATTGGCTGAGTTAGAGAGGCGGTCCGAGCAGCCTTGCAGTGATTGGTGCGGGATCGAGTTGGAAAATTCGTTTAGCGGCATATCCAGACGATTTTCGGTATCGAGTTGGAAAATTTGTTTAGCGGCATATCGAGACGTTTTTCGGGACATACTCGGCGTATAAGACGACCCCCGATTTTCGGTTGACTTTTTTTCGTTTCAGAAGTCGTCTTATACGCCGGAAAATACGGTATATATAAGTATATATATTATACAGATATATTCCAGTTCCATTTTGTATATCTATACAAAAACTGATATTTGCAGTATACATTGATATGGCTGTGCCCATTTTTTTAGATATTATATATTTATATATGTTATCAATTATATTATACGAGGGCAGTCTGGAAAAAATCCATTCAATGTCAATATAATGAGATCAGTTTGCACAGCCCTCATATATTTTATATACTTACATATTTGTAAGTATTTTTATATATAATATTAATTATATTTGTTATATAAATAAGAGCTCATTTAATAGAGAAGGAGATAACATTGATTTATAAATTAGAAATAACTTTACTTGGTTGTTTACCTTGACCTGAATCTCATTAAATATTTATCTCTATTAATATCTTTTCTTTACCCCTCTTTAGGTAATATTATTTTTAAAGAAAAGGTTTTCCTAATAGCATGTAGTTGTGATTTGGGTAGTATAATCTGAGCTAATTGAATTATATAATTCAATATCTAAGCCTTTCTCTTGGTGTTCCACACATTCACCCATGAAACCCAGAGTTACATACAATAACATTTTCCACAGTATGCTAACACTACTTATCCAGCCTAACACACCCACCGTTTTTATATGAAATTGTTAGCCACCTGAGGAGCATCTTATGTCAGTAATTTTCCAGTCCATAGAAACAATATTATTTGGCAAGAAGCATTTCAAAATATATTCTCTCTTAAAGCAAACTGGAGAATATGTTCTTACTCATTGGCAATGTAGTATAACTCCTAATATGAACATTTTTGCTTATACTGAACCTAGTTTTAGAAGGTTTAATTTAAAAAAAACTTTTTTTTTTAAAGATTTATTTTTATTGTTTTTGACACAGAGAGAGAAAGAAGGGGGAGGGCCCAGAACAGTCTCCATAGTTGACAGTGTTAGTTTTCCATATAGTTTCACTCTACTGGTGGGTGTGGGGCTGCGCAGGGCAGGCACTGGGCCAGAAGCCTCCCGCATAGGCCCTCAGCAAGACCTGAACTAGGGACTACACCCCAGCTCAGCATAGGCTTCCATATGGGCAGGGGCTGGGATTCGATCCTCAGGTTCAGGGGCTGCAAAGCTAGCACTTCACCCACTAAGCCATCCAAGCTTCCATGCCCACCCACCTCTCCCCAAAAAACTTTTTTTAACTCTAATTTTAGTTACTTGGATGCTCATTCATGTAGTTTGCTTTTTTTTTTTTTTTAATCTAACCATGATGATAAATTCAAAGTCCTCTATTCAGTACTAAGTCTAAAACAGTAGATTCAGTAAAAACTATATTTGCATTTTATTGTTATTTTTTTGTTATTGATAACACTAGCAATACTATTGACAAATACAGGAGTGACGTCGAAAGGGTAATTTATTCATTTATTTGGTATTGTGTGGTAAAGCATACTTGGAATAGGGTGTACAAGTTAAATAGGGGTAGAAAATATTTGCAGAGGTGTGTGTATATCAGCACACATGCATAATTCAAGTATGAATCAAAACCCATCATTCTTCTTTAGCTTCTTGAAAATGTAATCATTATTTGCTATGAAAAAGAAAAGAGAGGTGCAAGAAACAGTGGGAAGTAGAAGAATGGATGCTTGAGTTTTTAAAAATAGAGTAATATTATTTCCTCTTGATGATTGATTTATTGACAGTAGTTCCCAAATAATATTCATGTCTTTTTGTTTTCTACTGTATGCTGACTCTAATTAACTACTCTAATGGTTGGTTTGCAATGATGGAAATGGCCAGAGAATCATAAAATATTCAAGTTGGAAATGACTTTAAGGATCATATACTATAGCAGATGAGGAAAGCGATGTCCAGAGAATTTAAACATCTGGATTGTAGTTTAGATTGCTAAGCTCTCCTTTTCCGACTTGTTACAGTGCTCATAGACTCCTGTGCCTTATGTTAGTTTTGAAGTATTTAAAGCAATAACATCTTGTTCTCCTTTTAGGTAGTTATTAGGAGTAAGAGTGGAGAGATCTTGTATCGTATTTCACCGTGGGCGAAGTACGTGGCACGTGAAGGTGACAAAGTGAATTATGATTGGATACACTGGGATCCAGAGCATACATACAAAGTAAGAACAACAGATCTTGAAATAAATGCATGCTCCAATATTTCTAAGAAAATTAATTTTTACTTTTATAACTTTTATAGGAATGTTCGATTTTTCTCTTCACTGATGGTTTAGTATTTTACCTCATATGAAATATGCATACATCAGTCTATCATCTGTAGCTAATAAAATTTAAAAGTGAGTTTGTTTTTTAATAATGTGTTTCTGAGGCTCATATTGGGGAAAAAAACTAAATCTTATATAGTGACCTATAAGTAATATTGATTAGCCAAAAAAAAAAAACAAACGGGTTTGAAGGAATAGTGAGGACATCTTATGAATGTATTAATTAGGGTAATTTTTAAGGCTGTCTTATTGACAAGTGTTGTAGGTATCTTTGAACTCACTTTCCTGCCCTAAGTTATTGGAGCTGATTGATAAGTGCTTGACATTTAATTATTATGTATGCATTTCACAGCTGTTATATTCTCTTTAAGGCTTAGACTCAGAATATCTCTTCACTTGGTGATAAGGCATAAGCCATTACATGATTGCTCTTTTAAAATAGGTTCATTAACTTGATTCTGAAAAGATTTTCTTTCCAAAAGAACATTTAATGGATGTAGTCAATCCCTTTTATATGAGAAAACAGAGTATTTTTCTCAGTTGATTCCACTATTTCGTTTATTATGCTTAATCAGCTCATGTCATACCTGAATTCATCTTCTAATCTTATATGTAATTTCATATGTAATTTTATATTCTGTAGTTTAAGCATTCCAGACCAAAGAAGCCAAGAGGTCTAAGAATTTATGAATCTCATGTGGGAATTTCTTCTCATGAAGGAAAAATAGCCTCCTATAAACATTTTACATGTAATGTACTACCAAGAATCAAAGACCTTGGTAAGTAATAACTGTGATTTTTGTTCAGATAAAATTTTAATGAATCTGTTCTCTTATTAGAAAAGCTAATTACAAGTGTCTCTTTTTGGTGGTAAGAGATTAAATATGTAATAGAAATGCATTTTATTTTAGACTTCTCAAATTGCCCTGTAATAGTGATAGCATAGGAAAGAGAAATGAGATGAGCGTAAGAATTCAAGATATTGTTCCGAGTTCAATTTTAAGTACTGTGAGCTAATGGCTATCAAAGTGGTAGATAAATATATAAGCATAATTACTTTTCTACCTTAGAGTACTTTTATCAGTTTAAGTAGTCATTGATTAAAGCCGATTCATTTTATTCTGTTGGGAAAAAAAACAATCTTACGTTTTTAACTGGAACTCATTTTACATCAGTCATTATATATACACACACACACACACACACACACATACACACACACATACACACACACACATATACATACATACATACATTATATGGGTGAGACTTTTGACAAATATTTATGGTTCATGTTCTCTGTGAGACACACCATTCTAGATGATTATGTATGGGAACAACTAGGAGAGTGAGTAGGGCTTTAAGTCTGTTATCTATTTTTTTTATAGCCAATGGTTATTTATCATTTCATAGCATATTAGCATCTGCTCCAATGGCTAAGCAGGAAGATAAAACACATTTAATTATTCTGCTTTTGCTAAGTGGTCCAAATTTTAGCTATAGGAAAGTTTTGTAACTCATGGTTAAAGTCTTCAGTTACACAGTAGAATCTCAGTTAAACAGCACCCAAAGGGATTTGTAGATGCCGATAAATGTGAGTAGACACTTCATTATCTAGAATTCAGGCAACTGGCAAAATCTCAAGCAACTGGCAAAAAAATTTTCCTGGTTGCTTGAGTTCCAATTAACACAGAGTTTACAGTATATGGATCTTGATTATCTATGATGATGAGGTCAGGTTGAAGAAACCAAAATTAAGTAAGTATATGGAGAATTTAATATTAATTATATTTAATAGATATTATATTAACTGTTGTATTTAAGATGTTCTGTCATTTTATAATGTAACAAGTGGTTTATGGTTCGGTTCTTATAGAAGGTTCGGCAAAATAACAATTCTGTCATTCATCTTTGTTTGTGAATTGCCTAGGCCAGTATTCTGAACATAAATAAATCTAGGAATGATTAATGGCATAAAATTTTAATAATAAAAACAAATTGGTGCCTGATAAGAATGTTTATTATAATAGAGAAATAAACTGCAAACTATATTTTGTTTTGAAATATATAATTGATTCATGTTATATTAGCAGCAGTTTATATAGATATGCACCGTATTTTCCGGCGTATAAGACGACTGGGTGTATAAGATGACCCCCTAATTTTACAGTTAAAACAGGTTTAGGCCTATATTTGCTGTATAAGACTACCCCCCACTTCCAAGGCAACACCAGTTCTTTTTTTATTTAAATTTTTAATGAATGACATTTTTCGAACATACCATAATATACCGTACATTGATAGAACATGTATATTGCATGCATAAAAAGCCTGCTTGGATTGGCTGAGTTAGAGAGGCGGTCCGAGCAGCCTTGCAGTGATTGGTGTGGGATCGAGTTGGAAAATTCGTTTAGCGGCATATCGAGACGTTTTTCGGGATATACTCGGCGTATAAGACGACCCCCGATTTTCGGTTGACTTTTTTTCGTTTCAAAAGTTGTCTTATATGCCGGAAAATACGGTATATTAAGCCAAGAAGAGTTAGTTTGATTATTTTTGTACTAAATTTTTGCACAAGAAGCTATATTGACAAGAATTGGACTTTGAGAACAGAGTAAGAATATTTTCTATGTATGTTAGAGAAACAATTTTACCAAATTGTATTTGGAAGAAGAAAATCTTGATTTTTTAAAGTTTTTTAAAGGACAGAGTTCCTTCTTTGATTCTTTGCTTACATTAAAAACACATTAGCAAATGTTTTTATGTGTTATGGACTTTTATAAAGGCAATGCCTAGTTTTTTAAGTCACTTCATTTAGTGTTAGAGGAAAATGTTTTCAGGTAGAGAAAAGGTTGTATGTATGTGTGCATGTGCATGTGTGTGTGCACATGTGCACACATGCAACTTTGAAGTAATTATAGTTGTAAGAAACAATGGAAAGTAAAAGAATTAATGCTGGTTCTGTAAAAGGCACCTTGTAGAAAAATGGATTTGCTGCTTTATCTTATGCTATATGCTAGAATAGCTGAAATATAAAGAAAAAAGTCAAATAAAAAGTATACAGCGTGTAATGGGTTAATTTTATTTTGCATTCATAGTCTTTAGTGTGACTATTACAAGAGCAACTGAACTTTAGCATATGCAGATTGCCATCTTTAATATTCTAAATCCAAATTAAGAGTATATTTGCATATAGTTTATTACTTGTTAAAATGAAGACATTTGAAATTTCTAGTGAGAGTATAACTCTCAAATACTTTCTGATTTTGTGTTAGAAGGTCAGACAAGCAAAATATGTTAAAGGAGTAGAACTTTTCAAATTAATCAAGTTGTTTATATGTAAATGATTATATGCAACATTTAAAATCTTATATATATATATATTTTTTTAATGTTACTTTTAATCTCTATTTGGCCTTTGCTTATATAGGCTACAACTGCATTCAGCTGATGGCAATCATGGAGCATGCTTACTATGCCAGCTTTGGTTATCAGATCACAAGCTTCTTTGCAGCTTCAAGGTAAAATGACAGACTCATTGTATCCATTCTTATTTAAGCAAAAAATGAATTTTTACATATTACATGATGTTGTTTTGTAACTTCTTTTATGGTTAACAGTCTTAATGGAAGCTGAGCATTTTTTTTTTTTTTTTTCACTTATATCATAGACTCTCTTCCTAGATAGCCTTAGGGGGTGGCCATTACTTAACATGGTTTTTCCTGAAGTGATTTCTGATAAAGAATATCCAGTCACCTGCTGAAATTCTCATGTACTTGGAGGCCCGCGCTTTAGTCAGAAAATCATGTCTTATGGAAAATCATGTCTATTATTGCCACGGCTCACATCTTTTTATAGAAAGTGATTGACTCATGTTGGAAGATGACTGAGGAGTCCATTGGTAGGACATACATTACACACAGAAGGGCTGTTCTTTTTCTCAGGCTGAAATCCAAGGAATGTAGCACTCTGGACAGAGAGACAACAAGGGGTCCTATGTAAATGAAGAAGAGCTGACCTGAATGACCACAAGTTGAACAAGTCCAGCATTGTCTCTGCCTCACAGAGCTTACCCTGTGGTAGCATATGCACATTAATCCAATAACCATGTACTTCAGGAGTCTACCTATAATAAAAGCTAAGAAGACAATGACAGGGCCCTATAGCAGAATGGAATCAGAGGGCTGATCAGACTGGATTGGAAATGAACTGATGTTGGAACTGCATTCTAATATATGATTAAAAGCTAACTGGGGGGAAGCCGGGATGGCTCAGTGGGTTAATCGCTCACTTTGCAGCGCTGGGGACCAGGGATCGAATCCCGGCCCCGGCCCGTGCGGAACCATATGCTGAACTGGGAGCTCCCCCGGTTCGGTTCTCTCTCTGTCTCTGTCTCTGTATCTCTCTATCTCTGTCAAAAATAAATAATAAAAATATATATTTAAAAAAAATAATAATAAATTAAAAAAATAAATAAATAAATAAAAGCTAACTGGGAGGAGATGTAAAGTGGGAATAAAGTAAATAGAATTCCAGACATTAAGCGATCCACTTAACTGTTTCTCTTTATAGTTCTTGAATAAGTTGTCTTTACTTACTATCTCTAATTCCTCCACTTTTCTTCTTTCTTGAACTCATTCCAAGTAGCCTCTTCACCTCATCACTGAGATTACTCTTGTCAAGGGTAGTGATGGCCTCCACATTATCAAGTTCAAAGGTCAATTCTTAGCTTACTTGTACTGTTAACAGCATTTGGCACAGTTGGTTAGTCCCACCTTCTTGGAATGTTTTTTCTTTCCTTAGCTTTCAGAATAGTACACCCTCCTGTTGTTTTTTTCACCTCTCTTGTTGCATCTTCCTTATTTCCTTAGCTATTTCTGGCCAGTAAAGATGGGGTCTCCTAGTGCTCAGCCCTTGGTTCCATTTCCTTCTGTGTCTATAAAACACCTTGAGGGGGTCTCATCAAGTCTCATTCATTCTTATGTCTTCAGTCCACTTTATATGCCAACTTCCAAATTTAACTCTGCAGTACTGAACTCAAACAGTGTCTATTTGACATCGGTATATCTACACTTAGCATGTCCCAAATTAAATTCCTTATCTTCTCTTCCAACTTCCACCTCTTATCATCTTTCCTAGTTCAATAAATATCATCTTCATCTTAAAGTTGTTCAAGCCAAAAAACATTTGCATTATGCTGACTCTTCTTTTCAGTCTCTCCCTACACCCTGGCTATCGTAAAACCTACCCACCTGTAACTTCAAAATGTATCCCAAATGTGCTACCGCCCTGGCCCAAGTTGCTGTTATCTCTTACCTCTATTTGAAAAGCTCTTTACCTGGTCTCTCTCTTTTTATCTTGTCATCCTGTTCCTTCCCTATTCTTCACTCCCTCCATTCACATGGACCACTTTCTGCACAATAGCTCATTAGTCATTTTAAAATAAAAGTAAATCGAGTAACTCTGTTGCCAGAATCACCCAATGATTCCCTATCTTTTTCAGAATAAAAGCCAAGGTCTTACATTGGTCCATAAGACCCTATGTGATTTGGGTCTTGGCTGCTTCTCTGGTCCTGTCTCTTGTTCATTCCATTCCAGACATGCTAGCCTATTTACTATTTTTCAGAGCTCCTGGCTCATTTCTGCTCATTTTATTCTGTCTGAGCAGTCTTCCTTTACATATTCACGTACCTCAGTCCCTATTTTTTTCAGGTCTTCATTCAAATCTTGCCCCATGAAACTTTCACTGGAAAACCTATTTAAATACCTATATTTAAATATGTCCTTCCCACCAGTGGCTGTCCTTCATTTTTTTCTTTAGAGAATTTATTGCTACTTGATATTCCATATATCTTGCTTGTTTATTTGTTATCTCTCAACTAGAGTATAAATTCCATAATGGCCATGATATTTGTTTTTGTTCACTGCTGAATCTCCAGAGCATAGAAAATTTCATGACATATGGCAAGTAGTTTAGCAAGTCTTTGTTAAATGGATGAGTAAGTGAATGAAACTTTCTGGCTGTTTATTCGTTGATCAATGAGTGAATAAAATGCAGATGGCTAGGATAAGGAGAGGAAGGAGTAGAGTCTCCTAAGATAGGTCTGCAGTGATTACAAGGAACCAGCTGAGGCAGTGTAGCAGGTCATGTTATGGTCTTTATCCTAAGACAGTGGGAGCACAAGTATGATTTGAGGTAGAGGAAGACATGATCCTATTTGCATTTTTAAAAGATACCGGTAGCTCTTGTGACCCCTTGGAGTTGGCTGTCAGGAGAACTGCTATAAGCACTATACTAGAGCATGCATAGGAAACAGGTCATCATAGCTCTTGCCCTCAAGGAGCATATAGTCTAGTGAGAAAGGGAAACAGGAAACAATACAGGAATGATTATTTAAATGACACAGATAATGCCACGGAAGACTGCAATATCAAGTTTTTACGTAGATCAAGAAAGTATTTCCTCTTGGGGGTGATTTTTGTTTCTCTTTTATGTAGACTAGAGAACTGCTTTTAACACAAACACATGTGTTTTCTGCTCAGGTGGTTACATACGGCGTTTTCTCTTGGACCAGTGATACCTGAGCATATTTCAGTTTAGAAATAAATAAGTGTGGAGGGATGGCCTCAATCAAGGCAACAAGGACATTCAAATAAATACTCTTAAGATTCCCTTAAACCCAGTCATACCCACGCAAAACAAGGGCCCAGGATGTTGGACAGGAATGACCATGTTCCTAAGACTAGTAAGACTTGGAGATGGAAATCAGAAGCTCTGAGTTTAGGGAAGCAGAGTTTTACTATCTACCTACCCAAAATGTGAATTTTCATTGGTATATAAATCTTGCTTTTGATATGCTGGTTTGAATTTTTATTAAATCATTTTAAATTTGCTTAATAAAAATGCTAAGCAACTTTGACTAATATCTAAGTATTCTACAGCATTTGCATATTTAAAGTGCCTTCTACTGTGCTGATATAACAATTGCTACACAGCAAATGATTAGCTGTTTGCTTTAAATAATGTAATCTTGGTTTTGCTCTAATCTTTGCTCTGTTCTTTACCTTCAGCCGATATGGACCTCCTGAAGACCTTAAAGAACTGGTTGACACAGCTCACTCAATGGGTATTGCAGTCCTCTTAGATGTTGTACACAGCCATGCTTCGAAAAATTCTGAGGATGGATTAAATATGTTTGACGGGACAGATTCCTGTTATTTTCATTCTGGATCTCGAGGAAATCATGATCTTTGGGATAGCCGATTGTTTGCCTACTCCAGGTAGGTACATATAATATGGAAATGTTTTCCTTAAAATTTATTTGAAGGAATTTCACTAAACTCATTGTATGCGTACCCTCTCACTGAATTTTAATTTCTTAATTTGTTTTTTAATAATTTTATGAAGAATTTTTAACATACTTATAGAATGTACTTTTTTGTATGTGTTTTAGCACATGTATTCATTAAGTTTTGGTTTTACAAATCTTTTGCTGTTTAAAATATGTTGGCTATATTGCTGTTTATAATGTGAAGCTTTATTTTCACTATCTAAAAAAACACTTTATCAATTTGAATTACCATAGCAAGTCTCTTTTTAATAAGAAATACACATATTTTAAGTAGATTATTTTAAAAATTCATACCTCATGTTTTGCTATCTTAAAAATACTACAATTTTTTGATTGCTGCCAAATGATTGTAACTATAATAACAGCTAATATTTATTAGTATATATTATAATATAATATGCCAGGTATGTTAGCAAAGTGTTTTAGATATATTAGCTACATGTTTTATTTATCCTGAACAGCAACTCTACTTATATATGGTAAGTACTGTTTTTATAGCCATCTAATAGATAGTAAGCTAAGGCTTAGTTTTGAAACAATTTGTAAAGATTACCCACATCTCTTCTTTTGCCATCTAAATAGAAGGGTGTTTAAGTGATTGAATCTAAAGAACATGATATGACAAACATTTTTTTTAAAAACCCAAGATATTCTCAACCTCTACCTACTATTTGTAAGTGAAAATATAATAAAAATATATTATCAGGCATATTAATAGCAGCAGTGTCAAATAATGTATAACTAATTTTTATAATAAATGTTTCAGAATGAATTTAATGAACTTTTTGGATGTTGCATATTACATAAACATATATATTAGATTCTCCATTAAGCTAAAACTGAAGCAACTGGAATTCTCTAGCAACCAGCAAAAATATTGAAGAAATAATACTGCATTTATCCAGCATGGGTGCCCGTTAGCTGAGAGTATACTTACATTTATCCAGCATCTTTCAATCCCCATGTGCACCAGCTCACTGAGAGTCTACTGTACAGACTCGGAAAATGAGCAATATGGAAAAATGCTTCAGCGAGTACTTTAATAAAATGAAGAATTCTAATTTTTCAGTACAAATTAGATGACTTAAATGGAGAAAATTATTTGGCTTTACTCTTTCCTTAATGTCTTATGAGAGCTGTCCGGAGAGTATCCAGCCGAGTACGAGGAAAAATAGAGGCATTTATGGCTGGATTTTTCCAGACAGCCTCATACATGCTCGTGTATTTTGTAGCAGTGAAGGTATCACTCATGCCAGATGAAGCAGCATATTGTATGAGAAAAGACACAAGAGGCGAAGCAGGTGGCAGGGTTCCAGGCCGAGCTGCACTCTGGTACAAATCAATTAATCATTGTGGTTCTCAGGTTTTTCATTTTAAGAAGGAGGCAGGGTTTGGGGGCTAATGCAGTTCCCTCTGTAAAGGCATTTTTGTATTTTTATCATGTTTCTGAACATTGCTTTTTATACTGTGGGTTTTAAACAAGTAAAAAGAACCGAACCTGTGCTAATTCTGTGGTGTGACTGCACTAATTTCATTATTGAGTAACTTGTGCAAAAATGGATTGTGAACAGGAAGTAAAATTAATTGAACTCTTCCATTTATATTTGGACAAATCAAAGTTCACTCTATCCTATAGAACTATTAAATGTAAAGAAACGCATCAGATCGTTAAATTTGTATGTTATATATCAGTTCTTTTGTAGAGCTGTATCTTAAAAGGAAATACATGAAGTGGATAGATTTGTATGGTATAAAATCATTCTTTATTTGTTTTATTAAAACATTTAATATAAATATATTCTTCTGTGTCATAAGCTCTTGAAGTCCATTCAAAGCCTGCTTGTTCAACCCGTGGCCTGTGACTACTTGTGGCCCAGGACAGCTTTGAATGTGGTGCACCGTAAATTTGTAAACGTCCTTAACACGTTATGAGAGATTTTTGCATTCCTTTTTTTAGCTCATCAGCTGTCATTAGTGTTAGTGTATGTTATGTGTAGCCCAAGACAATTCTTCTTCCAGTGTGGCCCAGGGAAGCCAACAGGTTGGACACCCCTGCTTTAAAATTATCAATTTCCTAATGAAATGGAATTATACATAATTTTTTTTTAATATATTTTATTTATGTATTTATTTTTGACAGAGAGACAGAGAGACAGAGAGACAGAGAGAGAACTGAACCGGGGGAGTTCCCAGTTCAGCACATGGTTCCGCACGGGCTGGGGCTGAGACTCGATCCTCAGTCCCCAGCGCTGCAAAGTGAGCGCTTAACCCACTGAGCCATCCAGGCTTCCCCAATATAATTGTTTTAAAAATATTTTTATTATAGAAATTAAGCCATATGTAAGTCTTATTTAATCTGTGGTTTCTTTTATTATTTAAGTAAATATTGTTCTTTCTCAGGTGCTTACTTTTGGTAAATAATATATTTATGGTTTTAGCTTATTATTATTATTATTATTATTGGCTTTGTTATGTCATATAGCCTTAGTCTTTTATAAATATAGGCATTTATACTTAAAATGTATTTCTATTCTAGATGTTCTAGTTTACAATATCTAAATTTTTTTATTTTTAAATTACTATTTTCTTTGTAGGTTCATACTATTGTTATGATATCAATAGTATAAATATAACAATAGTTAAAATAAATAAAACAATAGACGAACTCCTACAAACTCAATATATATCACCAAATTAAACAGATAGTTCTTAGATAATTTTTTTAATATATAAGATCCAAAAGTTTTTAGCCTTCTTTGACTTATTTTTGAAATAGTATGTACAATTTATTAAAAACTTTATTAACAAAATTTATATTAGCCCAATGATATTTACCAGGTGTTTTCTGTTGCGTTTTCTTTCTCCTATTGTGATTAGTTATAGGAGATGCGATACAGTGGTACCCCAGTACTCTTCATTAATTGGTTCTGGGAAGTGCGATGAATACCAAAAATGGCGAGTGTCAAACACATTTTTCCCATAAGGAATAATGTAAATAAATATAATGTGTTCCCAAACCAAAAATACACAAAACGACCACAGAAGCTAACATAAGGCCTCAAGGGAATGTGCACAGGGCAAGAGCTACCACATGACTGACACATGACTCCTGTTTCCTCGAGAAAGGGTCACGAGGCAGTGAACACCGGCAGGTTCTAGCTTGTGTGTTGAATACCAAACAAACTACGAGAAGCAGGACAAAATTTTCACATCAAAATGTGTGGAATACCAAATCCGATGAGTTTTAAAGCGGTAGAGTACCACGGTATGACTGTCTAGTGTTGCTGTGTAGTGTAACATTAGAGCCATTTCATAATTAGAGTGCATGATTCACCTCTCACTCTGTTCTTATGGTTATCTAAGGCTGTCTAATAAACCAGCCCCAAATGTATTGACTCCAGACAACAGCCATTATTTATTTTGTGTCTACATCTACGATTGGCCATCGCTTAGCTGGGATAGCTCTCTTGTCTAAGTTGTGTCAGATGGAGTGGCTCAATTAGGGAGTGGGGCCTCCACTTTCAAGGTGCTTTTCTCACCTGACTGACAGTTGATGCTGGTTGTCAGCTGGGAGTTCAGCTATGGCTGTGGGCTAAAAGGGCCTGAGTTTCCCCCTGGTTGCCCACTCCACTGGTTAACTGTCTGTCTCACAAGAGTGAATGTCCCAAAAGACAGAGCATACGGGCCACCGTTTTTTATGGTCTGGATCTGGAAACTGACAGAGCATCATTTCTGCGGTAAACTATTGATCAGACAGTTACAGGGTCAAGGGATAGGAGACACATCCTCTCCATTCAATGGAAGTAACATTAAAGGATTTTAGGGCTATGTTTGAAAATGGCTACATCTATTAAGTTTTGATGACACGCACTGAATATGCCACTTCATAGATTCTATAGAGATGTATAGAGTTCCTGTTTATGCGGAAATACTGTTTTCCTCGCCTGTATTTCTGTGGTGGAGAGTTAACATCTGAAAAAAGAAAATTTGGAAAAATAAAATACAGTCTTCATTTTAAAAGTAGTAATGCCGTGGTCGATAATTAGAACATGTAAAATGGCACACAAAATCCAACATAAAAATTATTTATAAATGTAAATAAGATATATTGTATGTAAGTGCCTTTAATGAAAATCTCTTATATGCATATACACAAGAAAGCCCAAGCCTTCACTGGGACCCTCCCACTGAATAGTTCTCTGCCTATCATTTTGGGTTTAAATCTTATCCAGATGAATTCAGAAACTAAAATTCATATTTTAAAATATGTTCTTTTCCTCCCTTTGCCTTTTGTATGTTGATTAAATTATACTCTATTGAAAAATCTATATGACAATGGTATTGTGTTTACCTAAGGCCTAAGCCTCTTCTTTGGAAAGTTGTAATAATTTCTTAAATTATTATACTTCCTATTTGAAAAAAAAAATGGAACTTATATATAGTCAGCTTCAATAGAGATATGTTGTTGATGCTCATTTCATGCTACCTATATGTCAAAACTTGTCACCCTTTATAATCTCTGATTCAAGTGCCATCACCAAGTTATCAGAATTAAAGCTCTCATTCTTGAGTAATACCAGGAATCCTAACTGAGCTGTTTCATCCTTACCTGCTATGAATAACTTTCCACTCAGGAGCTGCCCATTCTTTAATTTTCTGTCTACTCAGCTGAACTGCCTTCTAGCTTTCCTAAATTACTAGTGACAGTTCATACCCAAGATTCATTTGTCCTTTCGTTAGTTGGCAAAGAGAACTTTCTGACAAATCTGTAACCCAGACATTTCAGAAGTTTCTAGAGTAAGAAATAATTGATATAGTCTAGAAGTCTCAGTTTTAAATTTTGTTTTGCATATGCATCTGGCACTATTAAATGCACTTGATAAAATAACGAGACAACTGCAGATTTGTTAGCTCAAACAATTATTTTTCATTAATTATTGCCACAGTTTCAAATGAGGACCATTTCTTTATTGAATATTTTTTTCAAAGATAAGGTATGAAATCTCAACTGACGTAGTGGAGCTAATGCTCATTTTTTACCCCTAAACTTTTCATTTGGGTACAGCAGTTTTATAATCTTGTATCAGTAGCCTGAGTTTGTAATGTGACAATGATTTGGCATGAAGATACTCTACTCTCATCTTGAGTTGTTAGAGTTTCTTTCAGAAACGAAGCGAATCCAGTTGTGCTTTTTTTGGTGTCATAATCACATTGAATAGAATAGCCCTAGTGCAGATACTATAGTATTTGGGGCTTCTGAATCAGGCTAAGCCTTTTCAACAAGTTAAAATGTAGAAGGAAATTATGGTGACTTCCTCTACTCAGAGTGAATATTGAGATCTTAATGCTTATTGTATGGTATTAATTTTTTAGTTTGTTAATATAATGAATTACTTTTATGGGTTTTGAATGTTAAGCCAATCTTACAATTCTGGGGGATAAACTCTCATGAACATAGGTGCTAATATTCTAAACAAAATTTTATCATATTTGTATATGATATTACATTATGACCAGATCAGTTCATAATGATGAATGTTCATATAAAAATTATTGTTTATTAATATGTTAGCTAAGGAGTGTATGACATCCTTATGATCAGCAAGATGTTTAAGAAGGAAGCATCCAGGACATGAATAGAAACCTCTAAAATTATTATTTGCGGTAAGAAAATAGTCACAGTGTAATTAAAGGACAGCATAGAAAATATAGTCAATTATGTTGTAACAACTGTGTATAATGCCAGGCATATACTAGACTAATCAGGGAGATCATATATAAACTATATAAATGTCTAACCACTATGCGGCACACCTGAAACTAATATAAGATACTATTGAATGTCAATCTTAACTGGAAAAAAAAAATTAAAATAAAGGAACTTTAAATGCACATGTTTCTTAAAAGCAAAAAGAAAAAGCCATGTGCCATTGGGTGAAATAATTGTTCTTTTGGCTGTAGAGAAAATGACCACCATAACATAGAAGATAGCATAGAAAGGGCAAACGCATGCATCTCCTTTTTTTTTTATAATTTTGTTTATTTTGTTAAATTTACTAGGGTTACATTGGTTAGTGAAAATTACATAGGTTCCAGGTGTACAACTCTACAGTACTTTGTCCATGTGTTACAATATGTGCTCACCACCCAGAGTCAGTCCGCTTTCCATCACCATATATTTACCACCCTCTCCCTCCTCTCTACCCACCCCCCCTTACCCTTAGGTAACCCCTTAAACTATTGACTATGTCCATGAGATTTTATTTCTTTGTTGCTTTCAGTTTTATATTCTATATATGAGTTTAAGAACCACATACATCTACTTTTGAGAACAATTGGTATTGAGAATTGTAGATTCATATATTCTAGGATGTGTGTGTGTGTGTATGTATATATATATATATATATATATATATATATATATATATATATATATTTATTTATTTATGCTTGGGAAGCTTCTGAACATATACTTATCAGATGCTTGGGGGGAAAATCACTCCCTTTAAACATTTTAGGGGAAGCCGGGATGGCTCAGTGGATTAAGCGCTCACTTTCCAGCGCCGGGGACCGAGGTTCAAATCCCGACCCCGGCCCGTGCGGAACCATGTGCTGAACTGGGGAGTTCCTTCAGTTCAGTTCTCTCTCTGTCTCTGTCTCTCTCTCTCTCTCTCTCTCTGTCAAAAATTAATAAAGTAAATAAATAAAAACTTAAAAAAATAAACATTTTAACAATTAATTTGAAGTAACTGCTTTCAAAGAAAGTTCAGCAATGAAAAAAGCATTTGGGGGAAAATATCAAGAAAACATTTCCATCATTGCGATTTTATTGCCACAAATGATTTCAGTCATAAAATTTATTTATTTGCATACACATGATTCTTGGAGCAGTTTTTGCCAAACTTTTAAAATTATTCCAGTTTTAATTTTTTCTAAGCCCCTTGGTTATAAATATAAATGTTATTATAAATATAAATGAATCATCTTCTGGTTCCCTGGCAAGATCACCTAGCTTTAGGGAAAACGAAAGAATAGAAGCTAAATTTTATGAAAGATGATAGATGGTGGATGGAATGAAAAAATTGTTTTATAATTTGATAGTCACAGCCATTGAGCCTCTCCTTTCATTTATATTTATGTGTTTTAGTCATTTATTATAGCCAGGACAGGTGTTAAAATCACATATCAAAGTAGTTCTATCTTTATCCAGAACTTGATTATTTTATCTTTATTTTAAAATTAGTTTCTTTGTGTCTATGAGTTTACAGTATACTAAGTATTAGTTATATACTTAGTATATAACTAAAGTGCTAAGTATTTACAATTAATAAGTAAGTACATATATGGAGGACTGTGCTGAAAAGTTTTTACTGATAGGGCCTACAGTCAAAAATGTTTACAGATCATTTAATTAGATCCTTACTTAGTTAAAGTTAACCAAGATTTTTTTAAAGAAGAAAAAACTATTTTTTGTTATTAGTTTATAAATTTATTGATTTACTTATTTTAATAAGCATACTGAGCATCTACTATATATCATGTCATCAGAGAGGTGATATTTCATTATATTTAAATGTAGCATAAAACCCTAAAAGAAAATATGTTTTAATTTAATTTCTTTGGATAGAATTAAGGACATTTATTTTTTATTTTTTTTTTTAGATACCTATTCTATTTGCTTTATAAAGAGCAAGTGATAACTTTATTTTTGTTTTGTTTTTAATAAAGCATTTGCTTTATAAAAGGCACATGTTGGAGGAATAAAAAACAATTTTGGGCATCGATTTAGTAAATAGCTAACTATTTCAAAGGAAGTCAGATAATTAAAAACAAACAATAATTTATAGTGTATTCCTTAAGAATATTAATAGAATCTGACAGTACAATTATTAATAAATGCTGAACATTCCGTAAAATATCTTAATGCTTTTTTCTTTTATAATATATTTTTTTCTTTTTCTTTTAATATTTCTTCTTTGTTTAAGCCAGAACTGACTTTCAGCTTGGTTAAGGTAAATGGTTAAATCTACTAAATTATTTCATAGAAAGTAGAGTAAGATTAAAAATTGAGACAGACTAATTCTCTTTTGTAAAAGAGATTAAGAAAGTTGCTTTATCAATCTAATCTGTCTGGATTTGAGTTTGAGTAGCAAAAATACAACTTCTCTCACAGGGTTTAGGAGATTATTCAGCCTAGCGGAAAGGTTTCTATTGGTGCTGAGCATAGCACAAGACGAAGGAGTTACAGTCTGTATGAACTTTGTTCCTGGTATTGTCTTCCTCGTTTATTCACCCACATGTCTAAAATTAAGGTAGATGGGGATATCTCAAAAATAGCTATAGTATTTAGGTCTTACTCACCTATAACATCTGTAACATTCACCTCAAATCCAAAATCACTGTATAGTTGCATGGTTCTTCTTGGTAATTTACCTTAAACTCGAAAATGTTTTGCATTTCCTATAAAAACAGCTTCTCTAGCTTAAGACAATGGCAAATGCTTGTGACAGTGGTCTGAAAGATCCTATTCAATAATTATTCATTTAAGTCTGAGAATTTTGTGGAGTCTATAATAATATCTGGGTGTTGTTTATGACCTTTTAAAATAAGCAGGTAAAAATGAAAAAAATATTTTTTTTTTCTGTTTTTATCTGTGCGTAATAAAACAACTTGTTTAAGTGTGTCTATTTTCTCAGATATGGAGTAGCAGTTTTGAAGTATGAAGTGATATTTCACGGTTTCCTAGCTCAATGATTTCCTTAGTGTTCTGCTGCAGATTAATAATCTATGTTATGTTGAGGAAATTATTTTCAGAAAATATAGGTATCATAATTTTGGAAGGATACATGTTTATAAGTCATCAAAAAAATATTCATTTTCAAGGGTTATTTTCCCCATTCATTAGATTAGTGATCAGGCATATTTTTCTGTAACTTCGGAATATCCCCTCCTCATTTTGTGATGGTGAGATGTCACTACTTGGTTATCCTTTGAGTCTTTGTTTTTGTTTTTGTTATTTTTTAACTTTTATTTTTTTATTTTATTGTTTTTGACAGAGAGAGGAAAAGAGAGAGAGAGAGATACAGAGATAGAGAGAGAACTGAACTGGGGGAACTCCCCAGTTCAGCACATGGGTCCACATGGGCCAGAGCCAGGATTCGATCCTCAGTCCCTGGCACTGCAAAGTGAGCGCTTAACCCATTGAGCCATCCCGGCTTCCCCAAGTCTTTTTTTTTTCTTTCCCCACCATTTTTAAGAGAAACTATGAACCTCAGAATTTATTTTATTTTCTCCTTTCAGGTAACTCCCCAAGATTGGACCTTTGCCCTTGTAGCCTTTCAAAATTCTGCTGAAAGCAGCAGTAAAACCTAGGGTCATTTATACTTGACATGTTTTGTTTTGTTTTTATTACTTTAGGAATCAAAACTGCATAATAACCAGCTTTTCTAAGACTGAACCTCTGTTCCGGGTATTGTGTTAAGGACAGTAAGTGGAGCTGGTGAGCTATCTGTGCGTTTGAGTTCATGCAAGGTGACTACAGCGATAACCATTGTTAGGGGCCATTCTTTTTGAAGCCATTAGGTGCTTTACACACATTATTAAACTTCTCTGACCACCTCTATAGAGTATCCTTTCTAATACCCCCGCCATTCTGTGTCTCCTGCCCTTGCCAACTTTTCTTCATTGCATTAATCGTCCAGTTACTTTCCAAAAAAGGCACATGTTTACTTTTTTATTTTAGTGATATATATGTTATTTAGACAGTAAAGTTAATAATTTGTTGTTACTGATAGAAGACATTTAAAGTAAAGAAGTATCTGTTATTTTCTCTTTGTCTCACAAAGTTTTCAACCTCAAATTTGCTTGCTAAGAAAACAATACTGCAAAGTATTGATTCAGTGGGACTCCCCATTTTTTAGAACCGAGTTCAATGAAAGCTCCAGAAGATACTTCTTGTCAAAATGATAATGCTAATATTAACTACTATATATAGCTAAGCTATTAAAAATCTGATGTCATATAAAAATGATGGTTTGGGAATTAACTGACATTGATTTCTCTGCTCTCAGTCCAGGCGGCTTAACACTTGAATCTCGTTTTCTTGTATAAAGAGTTTATGATGATAATATTATGTATGTGCCACAGGCAGTTGTTCAAACTAAATAAAATGTAGTAGAAAATTCATGGCAAACTAGAATGTAGAATATTTTGGAAAGTTTGGGGTTGTATTTTCTGATTTTTTGTAAAAGGAAAGCAAGGCTCAGTTCGTAAACCAGGCAGGTGACTGGGGGCAGCAGACCAGGGTGAATAGGAAACAGGTTCTTCTGGGGAGACTGCCAATCACAGCTTCCACCTATTGTTTCCCGTGTGAGACTGTGGGCCATGTAGCCACATCTTCCCGTTTTTTAAGAGGTGAGAATGTGGCCCATGTAGCCACATCTTCCCGTTCTTTAAGAGGTGAGAATGTGGCCCATGTAACCACATCTTCCCGTTCTTTAAGATGTGAGAATGTGGCCCATGTAACCACATCTTCCCATTCTTTAAGATGTGAGAATGTGGCCCCGGTATCCACATCTTCCGGTTCTTTAAGATGTGAGACTGTGGCCCATGCAGCCACATCTTCCAGTTCTTTAAGATGTGAGAATGTGACCCATGCAGCCACATCTTCCGGTTCTTGAAGATGTGAGAATGTGGCCCATGTAGCCACATCTTCCAGTTCTTTAAGAGAAGTCGGGAATCACATTTTATATGAAAACTCCTTATGTTTAACTGTCTGCATTTAACTTAGAATTTTGCATTCACTGTGCAGACCAAAGGACCGCACATGTGGGATGAATAAAATCCCTGAACCTCTTGGCTATCTCTGGATTCCAGGAAGTGCCTTGGGTTGTGAAAGTATCAGATTCCACCAAACTTTGAAAATTAAGTTGTAAATTAAATAATGTGTCAAATAGGATAAGGCAATGATATTACACTTATGTGACTTAAACATAACATTGTAATTCAGTTTTTCTTGGATTAGCAATGGGAAATTTTATAAATCTAAAATGGTATTGTGGTATTACCAGTCCACATAATTATGTTATCTTGATTTTTTTGGAAGATTTATTTTATTGTTTTTGACAGAGACAGAGAGAAGGGGAGGGCCCAGAGTAATCTCCATAGTTGTATGTCATCAGTTTTCAGTTTTTGGTATGGTCTCCTTCCACACAGGTGGGTGGGGCCATGCAGGGCAGGAATTGGGCTGGGGACCTCCTGCATGGGAGGCCCAACTCCTCAAGCCAGGGACCAAACCAGGGGTTGAGAACCAAATTGGGACACCTTCTACATGGGAAGCACACCCCAGTTCAGCATATGGGTCCGCACAGGCCAGGGCCAGGACTTGATCCTCGGTCTCTGGGGCTGCAAAGCAAGCGCTTAACCCGTTGAACGATCCCGGCTTCCCCTATCTTGATTTTAAGTAACCAATAAATCAACAAAATTGAGTGCCTTTTAAGAGAAGGCTCAATAAAGCAAAATGTACATATATAGAAGAAATCAACATAGTTAAAATTCAGTAACCTTCCTTTCTTTGAAACCCTTGCCTCTCAGTTATAAATATTTTTTTAAAAAAACTATAAATATGGTTACTGACCTTTGGAGGTAATGTAGAGAATGGATGGGAGCCTTGACTCTAGTTAATTACCTGGGTGCAAATACTACTAGTTTGAAAATTTATCATCATGTAACCACGCTGACATTAGTTAACCTTTCGGAGTTTAATTATGCACTCTGTAAAATAAGATTCTAATTGTACCTCCCTTCTGTGACTGTGGAGATTCAGTGACACACAGGCCCCAGTGCCAGGTGGGTAGTCGTACTAATTGCCATTGTCGATATCACTTCTGAATCAGTTGTCTCTGTCATCTCGTGGGCAGATTAACCAGCCAGCACCATCCTCTGAAACATAATTAGAGGCGTGATGATACGTAACAGCATTTTTTCCTTCCATGAACCAAACTATGTACTGTAATGGCTGTGAATCTTTCTTCACTGAGGCCTCACACTATTTTTTTTTTTTAATATTTATTTATTTATTTATATTTATTTTTGACAGAGAGAGAGAGAGGAGAGAGATACAGAGACAGAGAGAGAACTGAACTGGGGGAACTCCCAGCTCAGCATATGGGTCCTCACGGGCCGGGGCCAGGATTCGATCCCTGGTCCCCGGCGCTGCAAAGTGAGTGCTTAACGCACTGAGCCATCCCGGCTTCCCCCCTCACACTATTTTTTAAAAGTGCATTCAGCTCTTTTCTTGGCAGAAGCACAAAATTAGAACAGTTGTGGAAATGACAGATGATAGTCAGCATCTAACAGTCTAAGAAAAGTCATAGCCAAGAGCAATAGTAGAGAGAGAAAACCCAGCGGGGTCGGAATCCAGAACCTGAAGGCCCCACAGTGTGGGTGAGGCCACTTGAAGTGTAGCACACGGTCCCCCACATTGCAGTAGTCCCTCTGGGTGTCATTAGAAGACAGTGTGGTGTAATAATTTATCATAATGAACGTGAGTCGTTAAAAAAACTTTGTCATGTTCAAGATTTTCTTTTTAAGATGTCAGGAAGAAGTCCAATGTAACTTCAAAGTATTTCCATTAAAATGTTACATTTTTAAATGTTTTAAGAACTAAGCTTAAGTTGTCTGTCAACTACTTTTTAATGAGGATTATGGTGAAGATTTCATTTCTGCAGACTGTTTTCCCTGCAGTGCGGAGTACGTAAAGCATCCTTCTACTTCTTAATTTTGAAGTTTTCAGGTGTTAAAGGCATTTTATTAAACAGTTATTGAGTTCACTACTCTGTTAATTTTGCATTTTTTTTAAGATTTATTTTATTGTGTTTGACAGAGACAGAGAGACAGAGACAGAAAGAGACAGAGAGAAGGGGGAGGGCAGTCTCCATAATTGTATGTCATTAGCTTTTGACATGGTTTTATTCCACACAGGCGGGAATGGGACCACACAAGGCAGACAATGTTCCTACTTGGAACCTTCCAAGTAGGAAGTGAGAACCTTTGCAGCAGGGCTTGAATGTTACCAGTTGCTCCACAGTTTAGCATATATGTTTGCATTGGCTGGGGCCAGGATTCAATCCTTGGACCTCCAGGTTGCAAAGCCAGCACTCTAAATGCCATCCCTGCATTCCTAAAGTAACCTTTCTTAAATGCAAATTTGGTGTGTGACTCACAGATGTAAATCATTCAGTGGCAAACTATAGCCTATAGTATTTGCATTCTAAACAGTCAAATGCTAATAGCTCTGGTGACAATGGAGTTCTGATGTCTCTTGTAGTTTCTCACTCATGAGGTTGCCTCTCCCTTATAGAAATATGGGCCCCAAAGACAGAAGAACCAGGATTTCACATGCCAGTTACGCCATATCAAATATGGTCCCGAGTGTTTCTCAGATATTATCCTTGTGGTTTCTAGTCCACTGACTGAAGGTGGGATTATTCGATATCCTGAAGAGTATTGAGCACAAAAAGTGCACTTGTTCACTAGGTGGTTAGAATTGCCATCAGCAGTAGGCAGCACAAGCATATTTTACAATTTGCAGCTTTCCCCAGAAAAGCCTGGTGGTTCTAAATGTGTGTGTCTTGTGCAAAAATACATATAAAAAGGTGAATGTGTCCACATGCACATGCCTTTGGGATAGTGGGTATGGTAGTCACAACACAATTTTAACTCACTTTATTGTTTTCTACAAGGCAGAAACTATGGGTCATTATGCATTCCATTACACCTTGTTGGTATACAGAAGAATCCAATTCTAAATTTTAAGAAAACGTACCTATTAAAAAGATGGCATTATTATTAGGAGGCACTTATAAGAGGGATGGGGTTGCATGTTTGCTTTGTTGTGTATTTTCAGCCAATCTCTGGGAGGAAGCATACAGATTATAAGAACAATAGCCAATATTCCATCCTGTAGATGTATCACATCTTGATTATTAAATCATCTGTGAATGGGCAGTTGACTTGCTTCCATATTCTGGCTTTTGGAAATAATGCTGTAGTGAACCAAGGGGTGCATAAAGCTACTTGTATACAATAGACTATTACTCAGCCATAATAAAAAATCAAATTTTTCATTTGCAACAACCTGGATGGACCTAGAGGGTATTTATGCTAAGTGAAATAAAGCAGGCTGAGAAAGACAAACACCACATGATCTCACTTATATGTGGAATATGAAGAACAAAATCAATGACTAGACAAAACCAAAACAGATTCATAGTTACAGAGAACAAAGTGATGGTTGCCAGAGGTGTGGGGATTGGGGGTGTTGGATAATAAGACGAAGGGATTAAGTAGAAATTGGTAATTACAAAATAGTCATGGAGATGTAAAATACAGCATGAGGAACATTGTCAGTAATGTTGCAACAACTATATATGGTGCCAGGTAGGTACTAGAATAAGCAGGGGGATCACTGCCTAAATTATATGAATGCCTCACCACTGTGCTGCATACCTGAAACTAATTATAAAGTGATGTCAAATGTCAAGTGTAACTGAAAAAGAAGAAATATATACCCTGTTTCCCCCAAAATAAGAGTGTCTAATACCCTGTTTCCTTGAAAATAAGACAGTGTCTTATATTAATTTTTGCTCCCAAAGATGCGCTAGGTCTTATTTTCGGGGGATGTCTTTCTTTCGGGGAAACACGGCAACATAAAATAGCCGTTGACAACAGTCACAACTGGTTAATCCTTTCTGTGTCTTGAGGCAGCAAAGTGAGGTCTCTCCCCAATGGCCCCCAGTAGCCCCGGGGTCCTACCCAGCGGCCTCTGAGCAGGCTTCACTGAAGCCCTCTGTGTGCAAGGATTGCATGACAAGTAATTGGCCTAGACTAGAGGATTAAGTCCAAGTTCTTGACAAACTGGGAGCTCTAGTACCTGAGCTCTGATCTCTTTCTACCTCTCTATATTCCGCAACATAGAGTTCTCCCACATTGCTTCTCTGTGTCTTTACCTGTGCCATCCCTGCTCTGACGGAATGACTTTTCTTCTCTGTGTTGCTTTAAGGATTGTCTTACATTTCAGGACCAAGTATCTCACTTCCCTTGTAGGAAACCTTCATAAAAGCCCACTCATTTCCATCTGCATCCCTTCCACTGTTCTCTCCTCCATCTCGTTCCAGCAGATGTAACTGGATTTCCCTTTCTTACTTAAATGCTGCACTGATAGGCCTCACGATGTATACGTTACATTGAAAAACTCAGCATATTAGTGTTTTCTAGGAGACTACATGTCACTTCAGTGACCTGTCTTTTGCCTGTATTTCTACAACATGTGTTCATTATCCAGTAAATCCTTACTAACTATTAGAATTGTACCTGACAGGAAAGTATATATCCTGAGAGAGTACTCTTTTGGATTTCATGAGATATTTTAATGCAAGATGCTCTGCCATTTTCTTTGAATTTTGATACTGAAAATTATTTCTATTTTAAAAGTGTTTTCATCATCCCATGCTGCCACATAGTTCAGACTTTTTAATTGATGTATTTTATATCATTCAGTTTTAATTATATTTATCCTGAGTAATTAATGAAAGCAGTATTTTTAAAAAGGAAATCATGGTCTATTTTCTCCTCTATCACCTGACTTATAAAGTCAAATTATTTTTATGTATGGACATACTTTAGTTCATGAATTTGTGTCTTAATGGTGAAGGCATTGGAATATGATGCTGTTTTACCTTTGATGAAAGATGTTTTACTCTGAGACCAACTAAAAGAAAATAAAAAGAAAACTTAATTTTAAATGTAAAATGATGGTTTTTTTTCTCACATTAAAATGCATTTTAAAGTGTCAAAATAAACATGCAATGCCAAAATTAATTGTCTTGATTATATTTTTGAGAATTGATGACATCCTCTATTTTAATTAAGTCCCTAAAGAATGTTTAAATGTGAATGCTTCTAATCTACGGGATAATTTTCAAACAATTAGTATATAATTGTTTGCTTTATAATTTTTCTCCATCCCACACGAAGTAATAATTTTATGAAGTCCTTATTCACTCTGTGTGTTAAGTATTAAATAAATTGTAAGTTCCAATCTGCCATCCCATTATCCATCATACATCTATTATATAGCATATAATTAACTGCCACAATTACTTTTTATAAACAATTTTATATAAGTATAAAGATACAGAACTATACACTTAAATACAGAAATAAGTAATCTGTTGATTTTATTTAATTATATATATCTGACATATAATAAATATGCAATAAATAGCATTAAATAATTTCAACATGTGCAGATATAACAGAAGACCATAAATCCCACAGTGCTTAATCTAAATTTGAGTGGAAAAATACAGATTTTCTTAACATATGTGTATGTATAGATGTATTTACAAGATAAGTTTGAGTTAAGTTTATATATTAATAGGTGTGGACAATGTAAAGAATATATTTTCTATGAAATGAACATTATAGTTATAGTTCAGCTATAGTGATAACCATCTCTGCATAATATGGTTATATATGCTTATTTTTATAGGGCAGAGACTAGTGCATAAATATCAATATTATTCATGCTTTTATCATTTATGAGATTTGTTTTGAAAAATAAATGATTAAAATTTACATTTTTCTTGCGATATATGACCAGATGATAAATATAATAATTGTCTCTATATTGTCATTATTTTGATGTAATTTAAAGGGTCATCTTTTGAAAAGTATCTCATATGTAGTTCAGAGATCTACAGGAGTACATTAGGTCAGGTGTTTCTCTCTGGGTGTGCAGCAGTTTTTAAGTTCCCAATGTGCCTGAGGAGTAGATTTACTAAAAGGTAAAAATCAGTAGTGGAATACCAGTATCTCTGGCTTTAGTGGTAACTTTTCACCTAACTATGTAAGTAAGTCATTTTACTATCTCAAGGACATATTCTACAGTTGTAAAGTGTGGCTGTACCTACACTCATTCCTAAACTCTTTATTTAAAGGTAAATTCAGTGTAGGATCTACATCACCAGTGAAATTTCTGAGCTCTGGCAAAAAAGAGAAGCAAAATTGTCAAGCTGAACTGGAGAGGAAGTAAACATGTATCAAATGCCAATGTCAAAGGCAAAAGAAACTTCTTAATGCTATTTTAAGTATATTCTTCTTTGTCATTATGATTGATTTCTTTTTAAAGATATTTTTTATTGTTTTGACAGAGAGAGAGAGAGAGAGAGAGAGAGAGAGAGAGAGAGAGAGAGA
>PVKE010020753.1:0-27202 GCA_004027555.1 Craseonycteris thonglongyai | reverse complement strand
TCTAAACATAACCCCATTTCTTGAAATAATCCTAACCCTAAACCTGAAAAAAAAACCCAACCCTAACCGTGGCTCTCATGCTAACTCTAAATGAAACCATGTTACAACTAATGATGTACAACCATGGAGACTACTCTGGGCCCTTCCCCCCCCCCCCGCCACCCCCCCCATCTCTCACCTTCTCTCAAACAATAAAATAAATGTTAAAAAAATAAAATAGAATAAAGTTTGTTTGCAACACAGAAAAACCACAATCAAGAGAGGAACAAAGGATCCACCTTGTAAGTCATCAAAGTGCTTTATTTTGTAAAGCCCGGCTCATGACTGGAGTGTATTGTTAGCACCGGGAGATACAAGGCAAACTTCCTCACTCTGGCCACATAGTTTATCAACAGAAATGAATGACAAAGACTGTTACAGACGAAAATAAAGCATTTTGTAAACTTCTAAAAGCATACACAGATTGGCCACAAAGGAAATAGTTACTCAGATAATGTGCGGTACCATTTCTTTATTTCAGGGTCTCCCTTGCAGTCTTGGGTCAAAGAAATTATAACTTCAGAACACTGGAAGGGGCTCAATGCCAGAATGAACAGTGAGGTGTGGGGGCCAAATCACAGTCTCAAATAATTTAAATGTGTGAAATGCAGATTTGGACAACCGTGTCACAGTGATGTTAACATCTGTTGAGGATAACAAATCTGTGTGAAGTCAGTAAATAACAGCAGGATGGTGTTGATGCTACCGAAGACACTGATTTGCTATCATCTCTTGTTTTCTGAAGTGAATCCACATATATTGGGCACAATTATAGTCTTGATAAGCCCTGAAGTAAAGTTACTGGAAGAGAGAGTATGGCAGTGAGTATTTGTTGAGTTAGAAGTTGATTATTAAAGGGTAGATTTTTTTTTTTTCTGAAACTGCCAACAAAAATCATCTTATGTTTTAAACAAATAATTTCAAAGGCATAGTTTTAGCACAGTGTATAAGTTGATAACCTATTCTAAGCAAGTCTAATATTTTAGCTTGCTGCCTTTCAAAAAATGCTAGAGAGGTGATAAATACATGATCGATGTTGGAAGTTTATAACTTGATTAAACATAATCAGCACAGTGTAGGGCAATGAACTTACATGACCAGATATGAATTAAACATTTAAAAAACAATCATGATGTTGATAAATGTACATTGGGAGGAAACAAAACAACCCCTTATCTTTAATTGTAACAGACTGCCTACCATGTACTTTGAATAAAACATTCACCCCAAAACATAACTGCAGGATACATTTCAAAATATGACAAACATTATTTCACCTACACTGTATAATGACTTTACATGTAGACTTCAAAAATCACATGCTGTACATTAAAATTTTATATTCAAAAATATCCCTGTTTTCCTAATAAAGTAAACAGTAATATTGAGGGTTTCAGTGAAAGGGATAATTCATAACAAAATACCATTGTTTAAACAACGGTCAAACATAAACATCTTATAATTCAGATTTGCAGTTGGTAATAGGAGAATTGAGAGTTCTAAGGCTTTGCTCACCTTCCTACCATGGGAGATGTAGATACCATTGCCCCAAACTATGCACTTTTCAGGTATTTCATTTTTATTTTTTAGCATTAATTCCAATGTTGCAACATAAGAGGGTAACAGTGAAGAAGTTCCAGGCAAGAAAAGAGAAGCAAGCAGTTTTCCTGGACGTGCTGACTGAGGTGAACATGTACAGATAGAATGACGAGGGGCATCAGCTTCTTGCTGGAGGAAAGACGTTTGTCCCCGGGCACTGGAAACCCTGATACCACTGGGAGGCAGAACCCTGAACCAGGACACTCGGGAGATGCCAGCACGCCTCCATCCAGTGCCAGGGGCTCGGGGGACAACTATTACGGAGTGTCAGTGTGCGTGGTCAGAGTGTAACATTCATGGTTAAGTCTGCTTCTCTTAATCACCATCATTATTATCATCTTCATTATTATTATCTTCATTATTATTATGAATACTGTCTCACATCCTTCACCTCCAGAAAATAAACTGATCCACAGTTTATTGTGTGATGCCAACACGGCTGGTCTGACATGCATTTCACTCTCCCCCTCCCTCCTGCATGTGCTCATTCATTTACTCATTCATTCGTCCACAGCTGGAATCAGAGAGCTGTTGCCCAAACACACTCTGAAGTTGATCGGTTTTCATTAGTTAATGAAATTACACACACACTCACACACACAAGTCAGAAATAGCTAGAATGATGCTGGGAAATATCAGGTAGCTGTTAAAGCGAGTAGTCCCCAAATCAGTCATCTTGGCCTGAAGATGTAAACTAGGAGTTGTGCTTCATTGCGTTTGCTTTTCACTTTTTCTACACCGAAGCCACCTCTGTCCTTCCCAAGCTCCTGCCTGTCCAAGGTTGTGCAGGAGGTTACCACATCAAGATGAGGCCAATAAAGTCCAAGAAGCGCTTGGAATACTGCTCTGGGTTGACAGTGGAATCTCCATGCCGGCCTGGGTAGTTTTAAAGGAGAGGAATATGGATATACTTACTACTCAGTGTCTACAGCAATTTCTGATTGCAGCTGATTATAAAGCTAATAAACTTCAAATCTGTAGCTTCTGCTCTTAAAACGTAAATCCAAATATGGATAGCGAGTCTGAAGATCAAGGTTCTTAGGGATCTGTGTATGAAAATGAGGCAAACAGTGGCAGGAAGAACGATGCTATTATCACATACACTGTGACTCCTGCAACCAAAAAAAAATCAAATTAGCCATGTTCCTCTCAAACAGTGGAATTGGTGTGAACTACATTCAGAGGCCATGGGGACAGAACTTCTGTTCTTCAAGAAAGCAGGTAGGAGCTACCTTGAGAACAACACAAACACCAGCATTCGGCTAAAGGGAAACTGACGACAATCATGTAGGATTGTGCTCACTTTTCTGGACCGATGGAAGCAGCTGAGTGCTCAGAACAGTAGCAGATCAGTGGGTTCCTATCAGCTTCCCCCGCTCTTCCCAGCACCTGGACCAGGACATGGGCTGCTGACTGCACCGCCCTCAGAGGGCAGGGGCTGGCTTCGCTCAAGCACTGGGCACCGGCTGTCCTTGTTCCCGCTCAGAGACCTGCTTGGAGTGAGAACGCCAGCCCCTCGCACTGGCTCCGGAGGGGGTTTCCTATTGTGAGCCGGAACAATCCCAAGGCACTTACTTACTAGCCAGGCTCCTGAGCACAGAGGGGAAAACCAGAGTGTTACTAAGTCACCTTGTGCTATGTTTAGACACGATGCTCACCGGGGAGCATGTCATTTCCACGCCTGGCCTGGGCCACCGGAATCTCCATGGAGGAGCCCAGGCCTTGATGAGGGTTCCCAGCAGCAGCTCAACCCAGGGTTCCTTTGCTGCGAGTGACGCTCTCTTCTTGCAAACTGCACGATTGAGGCCATGTGGTAAATGACAGGGCTGAGCTGACTTCCAGGGGACATGAACATGGAGCCATGTTTGCTGTGCTACATTTCCAGTCCCATATGGAACAGAACAAGACAGCAGGTTTGAGGAGGGATGGGAACAAACACAGAGCATCAGCCTGCTCCTCTCACGTATCCCCACCACCCACAAAGCCCCATCAGCAAGGCGTTAGTGCCCCTTCATCCGTGTCCACGGTGTTTCCTCAAACTCACACACCTGGGAAAGTTCAGAGATTCCAACCCAGGTCTGTCTTTTCAACACAGGTGACCCCACTCTTTGGCAGTTCTTGTTATATCACTGCACTTTGACAAAAGACCCATCTTAGCACCTGTTTTTTACAACCAAAAGGAACCTAAAGAGGACTTCTGCTTTTCCCAGACAAGGGGAAGAGTGAAGGAGCATTCAGCGTGCATTCTGCAGTGAGCCCTTATGGCGGTAGCGCGTGCCCTGTGCAGAGACAGGGGCCCCGCCAGACTCCTTCCCTGGAAACCACACTCAGCATCTCAGCAACACGCCCAGAGCTCTGAACTGTGTCTGAACATCTGCGCTTTATCGTGATTTGCTTTGTGCACCTTTAGCAAAAGGGTCCCAAGTTTCCAGAAAGCCCAAGAGCCCAAAGGGGTGTTCTACTTAGCGTAAAGCTGGATGCAATTAAGTGTATTCAGTAGGTTGTTTTTTAGGTCTGGGGATGCCAAAATTTTGCATATAAATTAGTGGCAATTGCTTCTTTACAGTGTTTTGGCTCATGGAAATTTCCATAGGAATGCTGTACTTTCAGATGGCAGAGGAGCCTGTATACCCATGGTTTTCACCTGGAAGCGAGCATCAGAATAACCACAGAGCCTTTAGGGACCCCCTCACCCAACCCCTGAGCTGCACTCAGAACCAGGGAACGGTGCATCCGGCGTGCACGTTTTACAAACTACTCAGAGGATTGTGATGCCAGCCGCTAGGTGGGCGCTGCTGAGCACCCTCCTCCCTCACTGACCCAGGATTTCTAGCGCAGTCAGGGGCCAGGTGAGGTCTTGGTCTGTGCTCTGCACGTAGCAGGAACGCCATAAATAGTTGGTGATGAAGTGACTGAAATATTGGTGTGGCAAATGGAATATGGTCTTAGGCTGATTCTATTGCTGGGAAGACAGCTTGTTTGGGTTTAAATTGGAGAACAAGAGCCTTTTACAGAGGCTGTCGTTCTGATGTATCCTGACTGGCTCTACACAGTCTGCAGGGGCGGCACCTCTCCTTCCAGCATGAATGAGCCAGGGCCGCCGTCTGGGTTTGATGGCTCTGTGGCTTATTTAGTGCACCTGGAAAGCCAAAGTGGATGCTACAAAACAGCATAGTGGATGCCCACGCCTGGTGAACTTCAACCAGACAGGTGGCATTCACTGGTGGGCAGGGGGATGGGACTAGCCCAGAGCTGGGGGCGGGCTAGGTCCTGGGGAGCAATCCCATCTCTGCCACTTCCTAGTGATACAACCCTGGCAAGTTACCACTTAAGCCTTTTCCTCATGTCTTGAGCTGATAAACAGGGACACCCTTGTACCTCTCCTGGGCTTGCCATGGGAATTCAACAAGTTAACATGTGCCTGGAACAGTGATCATTCTGAGCAAACACCACAAAGGTGAGGAATTGAGATGATTAAACTTTGACCTTGCACTTGAAAGGTTTCTGTAATAGAAAACATAACCACTGTGGGAAAAGAAATGTAATACTATGTATTTTGGAAGTGCCTGAAGCAGACGATAGTGTTTCAGTTCTGAATGTTTCGTGTTAAAACACTTAACTATTTTCAGTACATTTATCTTTAAACCATTTTTTAATTAAAAAGGCATTTGCATAACATTCTAGTGATTTATGTGCTTATGAATATGCCCAGTGTTTAAAAAGTAGTCACAGCTGGGCCGTCGTGGGGAGAGACACGGGCCTGGGCCTTTGCTGGCTCTGGAGGGTGCACTCAGACCCTCTGCAGGGAGTAACAACCACTGCTGGTCCCTGCACTACAGACGACGTCAAGGGCCCAGGAGCAGAGAAGGAAACACAACGCAGACACTTAACGCCATGTTTAACGGTTTTTGCAGCGTGGGCAGATTTCTTCTTTGCATCATAATGAGTCAGGATGTCAATAACAGCCATAAAGTACACCTCTCTCCTAGGCGAGTCTGTAAAGGGATGACAGCAAAGTTGGGGCATAAATGACACTTGAAAAGACACAAGCTGCTGTTGGAGGAAGAAGTGCTGGAGGGTGAGGGATTCCTTAGAGTGGGGACTGAAGGAGTCCAAACACAAGGGTAATAGAATAGGCTGACCAGACGTTTCATACTAAATGGGACAAAATACAATGGTACTGCCCTGTTTTGAACGGTATAGCTGGTCAGCCTACTGGTACTTTGAACTTAGCCCAGTGAGACTAGGCTGACCACATGTGCCGCTTGAAATGGGACAGTACTGTTGTTTTCTATCCCATTTAAAATGGTACGTACCGTCAGCCTACAATAGAAGCTTCTGAAGAGTCCATGTAACTCCTGAGTATCCCTATTAAACAGCTTAACTCTCTGTACCTAATTCCCTCTCAATTTAAAAAGTAAAAAAAGAACATAACCTTAGAATATTAACAGTAGAGGTCCAAGGGTGAAATTGTGCCCAAACCAATTTACTGGGATGTAGGGAGCCAGTGTGGAGCCTGAACGGAAAGGTTTCGGGGGGCCTCGATGGCAAAGCCTCGGTTCCCTGGGCCTAATGGGAGGGACCGGCCTGGGGCCTCGATGGCAGGGCCTCGGCCTCCCCTTTTCATCTCCCTCGGGGGGTAGTTGGGTGATTAGATATAGAAAAATATATACGTGCAGCTTCGCATGAAGGTCAGACAGCGGCACCAGGTGTTAGATCACAGGCTGTGGGATGAAGGAATGCACGGGAGAGGGCCTGCCTGTTCCTGATAACAAACCGCCTGCTCTGTACTTCAGTTAACTAGTAGTTTTTGCTGTAGTTGAAAAACTCCTGTTTTGTCTTTCCTTGCTCCTTGTAATGACGTAAACCTTGGCTATATAAGTGACTGAATAAAGCTATTCGGGGCTGCTCTTATTGAGGACAGTTGGCAGATAATTTTGTCTGTCTTTAATTCCCACCGCTCGAACTCGGGGACTCCGTTCAGCCAGGCTGGTTCCTGGTACGGGGACTCTGGAAAATGAGGCTTGTAGGGCAGGACAGTTTAAACTGGGGTTATGTTTACTGGTAAATAACAAGGCACCAGCCAAACCACTTCACAGGTAAGAGAGTTGAGATTAATAGTAACTCAGCTTACTTTCATGGCATTTAATTCCATAAACATCATGTTTGGATCAAACTCCCCAGGAGCCAAGGGCGGGGAGCTGTTGAGCGTATTTCCGGGACTGTCGGGAGGGGTTCCGACGGGGTGGGTGCCATCGCTTTCCCCCTCCTCTTCCCCATCATTCTCTTCACACTCCACCTCTTCCTGTTCAGCTCTCTCCACATCGTGGATGCCCACCAGCAGGCTGTAGTCCATGAGCTTCAGCTGGGCAAGAAACTGGAGGGTGGGAGGCGACAAGGTCAGTGATGCCTTAAACAAAACCTCAGATTGAAAGAAAACAAGCTCAGAAAAATACACGTAGGGGAAACTGAGTGAAGGAGCAGCAGAAGCGAGAAGAGGCGTTCCCTGGGTGGCCAGAAGCCTCCTTTATGATGCGCTCACAGTCTCAGGCAGTGTCTCTGGCCCAAAATGTAGCCTTGTACCTGGGGCTGGTCGAGAGCTATGAATAGTATTAAATCATTTCCCCTGAAATGCCGAGCTGGATGCTGAGGCATGCATTTATCACAGCTCGCTGGGATTATGCCAAAGAGCAGAGAGCAAGACTTGGTAAAGAGAGACCCCAGGGAGGGAGGAGAACATTTCTCCCAATAATTAACACCAGCTAGTGGGGAAACCAGGGGCCTCCCAAGGAGCTGCAGTAGAGTCTCTCACAAAGGTTTGTGAGAGCACTCTTGAAATTCAGCACACTCTGCTGAGGAGACTACTATGCTGCGCATCACAAATAAGGAAAAGCCCAAATGTTCCAAGCAACAGCAAACGCCTGTGTCCACGCTCTGGTGAAAAACGCAGCCCTGCTGTCCCGCTTGGGGTTCCTTCTGATGCAGGCAGGGAGACCAAGTGGGAAGGTGGCTCTATCCATGGGACAGGGCGGGCCCACACTCCTGTTGTCCCTCCCTGTCCTGTTCCAGCCGTGGCTAGCATGGAATGGGGGCAAGGCCCAGGTCTGGGGTTCAGCTACTCCTGCCTGCCAAGTTCTTTTTTGAGTTCTCATGTTGTATTTTCCTTTTCTTCTCTTTTAGTAGATGCGCCCAGACACATGACCTTAAGCACAATATATTGCAGCCACTCCTCACTTAACAACTGTCCTGTTTAATGACCACTTGGACTTCTGACCAGTTCTTCAGATGCCCTCAGTTGACTCAGGTCACACATTGCTTTTGGTATGACAATTTCTGTCACATAAAAACATTACGGTGTGTCCTCATCCACCTCATTCACCAGATCTGGCACTCGGTGACTTCTGGCTCTTCCCCAAAGTCAAAATGACCATGAAAGGTAAACATTTGGAATCTACTCAGGACACGGAGGCAGCCACAGCAGGACAACCAAAGAGGACTTCCGGAACAGCTTCCGAAAGTGGCAAGCATGCTGGGATAAGTGTGCTCAAAATGAGGAAGGCTATTTTGAGGGGAACTAATGGCAGTGTGCTTTTACTGTAATAATATTTTTTAATTTAAAAATTCACCATATTTTTTGATCATGACTTCTATACACCATGTAGTTTAAAATAATGTAGGGGAAGCTGGGATGGCTCAGAGGGTTAAGGGCTCACTTTGCAGTGCCGGGGACCAAGGATCGAATCCTGGCCCCAGCCCGTGCGGACCCATGTGCTGAACTGGGGAGTTCCCCCATTTCAGTTCTCTCTCTGTTTCTGTATCTCTCTCTCTCTCTCTCTCTCCCTCTCTCTCTCTCTCTGTCAAAAAAAAAAAAAAAAGTGGCATTCTTTGGGGAAGCTGGGATGGCTCAGTGGGTTAAGCGCTCACTTTGCAGAGCCGAGGACCAAGGATCGAATCCTGGCCCTGGCCCATGCGGAACCATATGCTGAACTAGGAGCTCCCCCAGTTCAGTTCTCTCTCTGTCTCTGTATCTCTCTCTCGCTCTCTGTCAAAAATAAATAAATAAATAAAAATATATTTAAAATAATGTAAATTTTTTTAATTAAAATAACTGATGACCAAAACTAATTATGAACTAATTTGGTCAGTCTGAGTGTCTTGCAATCGAAAGAGATGTTAAAATAGTAAAAAGAAAACTGTAATACTGTACTGCTTCTGTCCTTGTAAGGAATACAATCCAATGCACCACACACATTCTTTGAGTCAATTCATTTGTGTTTTTGTTCATGACAAAAGAAAACCCACAATGCTGCTAGTTTGCAGATCTATGCTGCTATTCAGAGGACTGTTTTTCCAAGTTAAAAAAAAGTACACACATACAAAAACATATGAGCATGTTAACAGCTAAGAAAAAGTTAGTTTAGTAGTCGTCTAAATTAGAATTCTCTTTGCATTATCTTATAATCTAACAAATTTCAAGAAAATAACTTTCTTCCTAAATTTATTTCTCAAAGAATTATATGAGGAAGTCCAATGGGAGAGCCACAATGGCTTTACAATAAGCAAAAGAAAAGGATGAGGTATATTTTTAATTCTTAAAAAAGTATTTAAAAAGCAAAGTCCTTCACTATAGGCTTAAAGTGCATTACTGTAAAACATTTTATTTTTCACAACCATCCCCCCATGACTGGTATTCAAACTGCCTTTGTGCTGTTCTCATGACGTGTAGGGCTGGTTTAATCGGCCTAATGGCACTAGTTCCATAGAGGCTGGTGGAAATATTGAAGTTTTAAGTGATCAAGGCTGTGTTTACTAACACTGACATATGGTTTTGATGGAGAAAACTCCAAATTCAAATAGTTACTAAACATTTGTTTTTGAAATGCTCTGCTATTAGGCAGAATGCAGTCCTTCCCCTCGACCCCAGCTCCGGACAGATGGTCAGTCAGTCTGAATGGGTTTTAACTCCACCCAGGGCCCAGGCAGTCCAGCCAACAAAGAATGTGGAAGTCTGAGGGTGGCACCTTTTTTTCTCTGTCACCTAAAGAGAGCTGCGAAACCAGCACATGTCTCATTCAAAACAGATCATGTGTGAGATATACCTGTTTATGTCTGATTTTGCTAATATAAATATATATTTTGCTTTTCAAGAAAATTTAAATAGATGGTTTAAAAAGCTCCTAAAGACCATCAGTGTTGACATTTATACAGTGGGACTTTCTTTATATGAACTTTTCTTACCTCAACATCCTTTTTCAGTTTTTCCAGGAATACCTTTTTGTTGTTGTCATCAATATAAATCTTTTTGGCCCTGATTAATGAAATCATTATCCTTTAAAGTTGGCAGTTCTTTGGCCTAAAACAAATGAGAAGGAAAAGAAAACTTGGATAAAATCTAAAATCCACATGTGCCTCCCAATCCTGGAGGTTTTCTACCCCTGGAAGCTCATTGTGCCCGGTGCCCTGCAGGGGTTTTCCCCAAGGCCACGAAAAGTGAGGTAGCTTGAGTGCCGCAAGGGGGCACCGGTGAGCTGTGACCACTGGAAGCTTTCCCACCAGGAATGGAGGGTCAGAGGTGCTCCATACCATAAGGCTTTCGGAACAGAGTGCCTGCTTTTCTTAGGAACGAACCTGACTGCTTTCTTAGATTCGCTTTCTTACAGGAAGTCTTCTAAGTAGAGAATTTGTATTCCTGGAATCGTCAGAAACCCTCAGTTTTCTTACTGGTACAACCCAACTCCACATCCCCACACTCTTTTGTAGCCGCTGCTGAGTTCTTGTTGCAAATAACACGTTATCTTGTCTCAGAGCAGCACCATCCATAATCACGTCTAATTTGAGTCAGGGAGAATATGCAGCCAGAGGTTAGCCCTCTATCCTTCCAAGCCTGCCTGTTCACCACCCCACCAAGAAGGAAATTCGGTTTTCATTTGGACAATGTCAAAGGAAACATCTCCTTTTAGCACAGAACGTATTGAGACGGGACGTTCTACCCTTTACAACTAAACGACATGGTGGTGTGCTGGCACTTGCGCTGACCAACACAAAGTAACAGGCGGCTATCACAGCATGGGTCACAAGCAGAAAAAACCCCACCTTCTGCTATACAATAACAGGCATACACTTTTTAAAAAGTGTAGATTATTCTATTTAACTTTGTGCAACATGCATTCTGGGAGAGTTCAAGACCAAAACTCCTCCCATCTCCTTTCTGTTAACCATACCTTCTTTCTCCCAGTGGAAAAGAATCCAGCATAATATATTGCCTTTCTTAGTAAACTGGTAAATGCCTGAATGACTCTTTCATCCATAACTGCAAACTAAATGGAAAAAAAAAAAAAAAGAAAATCCAAGGAAAGAACATATTGTCCTTCTTGGTCCCTACATGGCCTCTCACCTTGTTCAGAGCAACAAAAGAAAACTCACGGGGCATATCTATTGAACCATCTTTCAAATGCCTGAACTGCTCATGTTTGCTCCCTATTTTATAAGCTGTACACTTGTAGGTAAGCTACTCAGAGCTGTCTGTACATACACATATGCACACATACTGGCAATTCCAAATTAATTGCTTTGCTCCTCATTTTAACTTTGAGAAATTTTGAAGTTTTGCAACTGTAAATCTGGTTTAACTATCACCAAAATAATTATCATTACAAAGCAGGTATGGCACAGCTCAGAAATCTACAGCTTCAACTCAATAAGCAGTTACTGAAGACTGTCATGCACAGGAATGCAAAAATGGACTAGTCTATATTTCTATTCTAAAGGAGCTTGTAATCTAGTCTGAAAGACACAAAAGCAAGTGGGCAGAAAACAAGGCAGCACAAGTGGGTAAAATGTACAGATAAAAATTTGGTTCCTGGGGATGGGGGTGGGGGGTGTGTGGAGTGATTTACTTCAAATACTTTTATGCCAAGTCATAGAGCCTTGAGAAAATAAAAATGGAGTGACCTGGTACACTAACCCTCAGAATTTGTCATTAATAATTTAAAAACAATGTAATACATGTAAAGGAAAATTCTGAATGTGCAACAGCACATTAATGTTATGTTTGAGTCAATCATACTAGACCCTTTGTTCTCCTTCCGTTAGAACTCTAAACATAATGAAGTTTCACCATGAAGGAAATGCAAGGATCTGCAGTTCAACAAGCTCATTTACAGGGAGGTGAGCACTGCCCAAAACACAAAATTGGAAGCACCTTTAAAAAAAGGGTCGAAGCCAGATCTATACAGGCACAAAAACAGAGATGGAGTAGGATTGTGATTCTCCAAGTAGACAACCTGGGTATTTCTAACTATGCTTTGGAGTATTTGTGTGGGTGCGGGTGTTAGGGTTAGATATTTGCCTCAACTCCACAATTCGTTTTATGTATGTAGGAAAAGGGGCGGGGGATTATGTGTGTGAGTGAGAAAAACCTGAAGGCAGAGATAACAGACCAAAGACAAGGCAGTACATGACACATTAGATACATGATTGTTTTTTTGGGGGGAGGGGGGTGAGGGGTTTGATTTTTTTGTTGTTGTTTTTTGACAGAGACAGAGAAAGAACTGAACTGGGAGAACTCCCAGTTCAACATATGGGTCCGCATGGGCTGGGGCCGGGATTCAATCCTCGGGCCCCGTCGCTGCAAAGTGAGCTCTTAACCCACTGAGCCATCCCGGCTTCCCCTAGGTCAGGGGTCTCCAAACTATGGCCCGCAGGCGGCATCCGGCCCATGAGGCCCTCTCATCCAGCCCGCGAGGCTCTCTCATCCAGCCCGTGGAGACCTTTTTATCTGAATAAAATAATATTGAATAAATAATTAAAAACAATATCTATGTTTTGATTCTTTTTTATTTGGACCTTGAGTGTGTAGTTGGCCCCCAAACTGCTGTTTGATAGTTAATGCGGCCCACGGGCTGAAAAGTTTGGAGACCCCTGCGCCTAGATACATGATTGCAATAGCAGTCACATTAATGAGGATGAGTGCCACTTCAGATTCACACCCCGTAGAACTACCTCTTATGACCACGTAGCCTAATCCTTCCTCATAAACGCTGCACACCCTGTACCACATTACTAAGCTTGTGACTTTCACAGGCACTAGGAACATCTTCAGTTGGATCAAGTTGTAAAAGGGCAACCAGATTGGTTGACTTAGGGGCTTTTGCAAAGCTCAAGAGGCAAAGGCAGATCCTTACAGGACAACTGCTAGAGGGATCTAACATTGGTCTAAAAATGCCCACCCAGAAGTGTCTGTGGGCAGCAGAGTGCTTAGGAGCACCAGGGTTTCGGAGACATGAATCTCAATGTTCCAACCCTGGTCACACCCCTTCTGGTCAGGGCCGTTTCTGGGCCTCTCAAGGCTGCTGCAGAATGTGGACAACACCACACCAGCAGCACCATCTGTAGGCACTGTGCTAACAAGCACTTTACGTTGCATCCATTTGTTTAAGTGCATCACCTCATTTACTCTTTGCGACAACCTTAGCTATTATCTCTAAGCTTACCTTACAGACAAGGAAACTGAGTTGAGAGAGATTAATGCAATTTAACTGAAGTCTCACAGCCTGGTAGGTGCGCCTGGCAAGTAAGCCAGTTCTCACACTGAGATGGGAACCCGGGCTGCCTGACTCTCAGTCATTGGGTTCAGGGAGAGTTGGTCTGAGAACTCTGCCAAAATGTGTGTGGTATTGTAAATAGTGGTGGCACTTGGCATCACCATCATTGTCATCATCATTGCTGTGAGCACTCAATAAATTGTATGGATTTAAAACTGGTATTAAGTATTGAAGTTCATACAATATATTTTCTTTAAAAAAAGAACATTATAGCAATTTTTTTTTCTCTAAGAACTAGATGACAAAGATGGTCACCTGACAATGACTGACCCTCAAGAAAATCTTGCTGCTTACCTTTGAAAAAAGTGCAATTTATTTCTCTGCTAATGAGCAGCACTTATACTAAAAACACACCATTTTTTAAGGGATTATGCTATAAATTAATGGACATGATCTCTTCAGTGTCACACTGTCCACAAAAGTGATGTCTACAGAGCAACTCAGAAATCACTGCGGGGCAGCAATAGCTTCTACCCTGTGCTTTGCCAACGCTGCATTATTTGCATTTAGGAGAGTTCTGAAAGCCTCAGAGTCACTGGGTCTGGTGCTTTAGTGGGAGTTTCTTGTGCCCTTTCTTGTTCAATGCAGAATCAGCCAGAGGGCAGAGGAAACCACCGGAGCTGAAGACACCAGCTCAGAGATGCTTCTTAGCTGGTGCATTCTCCGAGGCTGGCGTCCAGCTTGTGGCCAGTAACCTTTCTGAAGTGGTGGCAGCCTTAGTCTTTATTTACTCACTCTGAATTAAGTTCTCCTGGTCAGCTCCGTGTACATCAGGAGCCTCCAGACGTGATGGCGGATTGCAGTACCACACTCGGTACTTGTTGGGAGGCAATGCCAAGGAGGGACCTGCCAGGCCACCCTCCCCTGTCTGCCCAGCCCTAGGCTGCGACTTGCCCCTGGGAGCTGCTCCCTAAGCCTCGTCAGCTGAGTGAGATCCTGTACAGCCCAAGTGTAACAAGGCGAGGTTACCGGTATTTTCCCCTTTGCATGGAATCATTCTCCTGGGGTGTGGTGAGATGGGCCCCCAGTGGCATTCATCTCTATTAATGTGACATGGAAATGCACAAACATGGCTGAAAGCATAAGCAGAAATAGCATTCCTGCTGCAACCTGGCTGTTCTGCTTCCACTGTTTGGATAAAATTAGCGGATGAATAGGCCTCACACTTTCCTGCTGGGTAATGCCAGATCCAGGTCTATCCAGCACCATCCAGGTTTCTACTTAGGACACAGACTGAAGCCTGAGGTTATGAACACAGACTGAATCCAGGCTGCCTGGGATTATCTCAGCCCCTGCAGTTATTAGCTGTGTGACTTTGAGGAAGTTACTTAACTTCTCCATGACTGGTTTCCTCATTTAATTGGGGATTAGCAAACAGCATTGTTGTGAGGATTACACAAGTTCATACATGTAAAAAGCTTAGGCCAATGCTGTTCACATGGAGGGTTAAACACAAACATTCTTGTTATTTGCTGGCCATGGTCTCAAGTGTAGCTAGAGAAAAGCTCATCACTGGTAAATACAGAGGAAGGTTAAAAAACAGAACATGTTGGCATATTTAGCATTTTTATACTAGCTGTGATGTTCTGACTCAGGTGTATCATGTACCCAAATCTCAGCTTTCTTATATAATGGGGAGTTAATAATACTGATGTCATAGGGTTAGTATATGGATTAAATGACACAACACACACAGTGCTTGGCAATAAGAACCGGCTCTGTATTAGGGACCGTATTGTGACACTTGGAGCTGAATACACAACATAAAAAATATGTACTAATTGTTGTCTCATGTTTGGAACTGCTTATGTTCCTGATTTACTTGTTATAACAAGCTCACCTAAATTAAAATAAACTTGCAAAAAAGACTAAACTCCCTTCATCCAACTTGCTGAAAAACTTCATAGAAGTCAGTCTATGGGGCTGAAAATAAACTCCAGAAATATTTCCATAAGGGAGAGAATTTTAGGTAATCCTTACATTAGAGCTAATATAATTTAAATATATGTGTGATCAATTTTGGAGTAGTAAGAGATGTTAGAGATTTATAATAAAATTAGTTCTGTGTCTCAAAACATCCAAGCCACAAACTGATACATGAAAAGGCAATTAGTGAATATGGGTTAAGTTCAGACAGAAATAATAAAGATAAAAATGTCTTCTCAAAAAAAGGACACATAAGGGAAGGGCTCAGTGGGTTAAGCACTCACTTTGCAGCCCCGGGAACCAAGGTTTGAATCTTGAATCCCAGACCTGGCCCGTGTGGACCCATATGCTGAACTGGGGAGTGCCCCCAGTTCGGTTCTCACCAGGGTGAGACCCTGGCCCAGTTCCTGTCCTGTGCAGCCCTGCGCCCACCGTTGGAATGAAACTATGTGGAAAAACCAATGATGTGCAACTATGGAGACTGTTCTGGGCCCTCCCCCTTCTCTCTGTCTCTGTCTCTGTGATTCTCTCCTTCTCTCTGTCAAAAACAATAAAAATAAATGTTTTAAAAAAGGACACATAACCTTTAACAACGTAAGTGGAATGTCTATCTATACATGTTTGTGGCTTGGGAAATGATCCAACGGGTCACTAATAACTTGTAAATTCCACAAGGAGATTGTATACATTTGTGACCAGCATCAGAGTGCAAAAGTTTTTATTTTGAATCTGTTTGCTAATGTGTAAATGTAGAAAAGAGAATATAGCTCAATAGACTCGTGAAAACAGTGCTGCAATTAAGAAACACAAAACTGGGTAAGCCCTATCATACTTTTGCAATTTAGCGCTGTTAATGGTGGCAGAATCCAACTGCTGGTTATTTACTTTCCCTAAAACTTTCAAGTTAATATTTTAAAAAGTGGCATTTATTTCTTTTCAAATATTGTCATATTTTAAAGAATGTAATGGCTTTTAATTGTAAGTGGGGATGTCAAAGGTGACAGTTTGGTTTTCCTCTACAGGCTGTGATGTGACTGCATACAAAAACTCCGAAATCAGTTTGTTATAATGTGATTGGAAGATTCTGTTGCACAGGGGTTGATGGTGATAATCTAAGAAACGTCAAGTTCTGAAAACTTAAAACGTTTGCTAAGGCCTATAGTTTCTGGCTTTATACTAACTCAGAGAACATCATAATTTTATTATTTTAACAATTATACACCTGTAGCAACTTGGCTTAAATTGAGGCCACATACTAAATTTAAAAAGTTTACTCCAGCTCTTTCTGGAACCCATGAATAACAGTTGTCAGCTTAAGAAAAAGCTCCCATATGTAATAGCACTGTTCCATGTGTGCTTGGGATGCCCTGAGTTGAGTTCATTCTAATGGGAAAAAAATTAATCTGGAGCAACTGGGAGTTTATGTACCACCATAAGCCAGACTGGACTGACGAGTTTAACTGTCATCTGAGATGCTCACAAGTCACTACAAGTGATTTCTCTTTTTCACATGTCACTCTTATCTATTGGGAAACACTCCAAATGAACTAAATCTTAAAATCTCCACTCCCCAGAAGAACCCTCATGGCTTACATTATAGGGCTCTTCTATTGTTTTGTTTGTTCGTTTTTTAATTTTAAAAGATTGATTTTATTGTTTGAGAGAAGATGAGAGAAAGAGAAAGGTGGGGAGGGCCCAGAGCAGTCTCCATAGTTGTACATCGTTAGTTGTGACATGGTTTCCTTCCACACAGGAGAATATGGGGCCACGTGGGGCAGGGATGGAACTGGGGACCTTCTGCATGGGTGGTAAGAACCTTTGCCGCCAAGACATCCCAGCAATTACCAGTTGCGCTGCACTTCAGCATATGGATTTACATGGGCTGGGCTGGGAATCAAACCCTGGACCTCGCGATTGCTAGGCAAGTGCTCAACTGCTGAGCTATCCCGGCATCTCCTATATTATAGGTTCTTAAGGTGTGCTCAGACATCTGCTGATACCATAGGGCGGTTCAGAACATTTTTTCCATTAACAATAGCAGTCATCTTTATACCTAAAACAGACACGAGTTTGGTGATTGTCAGGTCAGGACTTTTGAAAGTCTGCAGTTGGGGTACGCCTCTGGAGGAGCGGAAGGCTTCAAGAAACCAGAGATTCTCATAAACACTAAGCATGATGAGAACCAATGATATAACCACATTCTTTCATTTGACAAATGAAGACAACGTCCAGTGATTTATCCCCGAACCCCAAACGTCCAGGAAAGGAAGGGGAGGGGCTGGGACTCAGTGTCCCTAACTTCTGTGTGCTGTCCTTCCCCCAGTTCCTCTTCTATGAAACTTCTGCAGCCACGGAGCAGGCATTACTGCTATTGCCTTGAATTTAAGGGTTGAGAGAGAGGCCCTGCTTCTGCTCTGACTGGAAACGTTCTCCTGCTTCTGGGCTTCAGGATAGGTGTTTGTAACAGTGACAAACAGAAATGATTCCCTTCCATCTTGGGACAAAAGGAATTTCATAGAAGGCTAAAGGATCAGCTGAGTTGAGGGCCTAAAAGCGTTGACAATCTCCCTTTAACCGACCATCTACTGACAGTGGAAAAGGAGACACTTTTTAACTGATAGTCAAAGGAAGATTCCCAGAAGCACACTGCTGTGCGCTGTGCCCTGCTACCGAGCCTGCTACCTCTGCTACTTAACTGCAGCACCAAGACCCAGATAGAGGTAGTAACTAATTATAAGGCGTTAAGACTTAAAGATGCCAAAAGAAATCCCAAAAACTGTTATAGGATAGCGGTTTTTGATGGGAAGGTATTAATGATTAATTCCCATGAACCTTCAGTCACTAATAGGTAAAATGTCAGAGATGGTGATAGTCACTTAATTGCTGGTTCAATTCGCGGTGCCTAAGAACTGACAAGGTGGCTTGCTGCAGCCTGTTATCGAAGTGTCAACAACGATTATTGCCAATATAAGTTATACAAATGCCAATTTCAGGACAGCTGTTTTCTTTCAAATGGGTTCCAGGGAGAGGGTTATGTTAAAAGGAATCTTCTCATTGTGACCCTATGACTCCATTACAGGCTGCACTTCATCTACTAAAATCAGATATGAGTTTTGAGAAGAACTGTGCAGAACGATGAACAGAATACATATTTGTGTAAATCCCCAGGATTCTCTCGAGAACATGGGCTTTTTAAAGAGTCATGTCAAATCCCCCAGAAATCAAGTGAGTCCAGTTATGTTTTTTTATACTTCCCCGATTCCCTGCTGAGTAGCTTGCTTGCTGGCAGTATGCTAAGACTGTCATTTGTAAAAAGCAGTCTGCTCAGCTATAATTACTAATTTGATGTCACACTGGAATTGCAGCGCACTGAGAGAAGATCGATCACCAGGGAGACTCACATTTCTGTCTCATTTAGAGGAGGCTAAACTGTGGATGGAAGGTGGCCTTCCATTAAAAGGGACAGAATTAAAAAATAAAACAAGTCATAGCAGCTGTCAGAACTTGACAACGGTTTAAAAGAAATGAAAGCACTGTTCCTGCTCTTTTTTTAAAAATATTCAAGACATCCTTACATGCAGGTTCTGATACTTGTTGCCATGAAAGTGATCCCATTATTGTTGGAATATAACGCTTTATTTTCTGCATTTCCATATTCATTATTATGCTAATGAAAATCACACTAATTATGTGTCACACTTAAATCAAAGGGATGGGACTTGTCTGCATCTATATCATCAACTATTTGAAATGACAGTTTTAAAACTTGTCACCAACAAGTTAAAATTATGGGAAATTAAAACAGCTATCATAACTCAAATGGAAGAAAAACTAAGAATTCAGATTACTAATTAAGCCATGTTGATGGAGATTCTCTGAAAACTGTTCTTTGTACAGTTTCGTAGAGAATATGGTTATACAATGAAAACAATGAAAATAATATTCTCACAAATCCTTTTGTTTCCTTTATAAAAGGCTAGCATGTAGAAAACAACTAATTTCTGCCTTCTTCAAATATTTCTAACCAGTGGTAACAGTGATTGTTTTGACAACTTCAAGATTTTATTCATGAAGATAATAGCATGCTTTTTGGAAGAGTCAAAACTATTAACTGACCATGAAAGGAAAAGCCTGAAAATTGGTAGCAAAAGAAAGCAAAAAAAAAAAAAAAAATTTTAGACCTTCAAAATCCAAAATTTTTATAAGTTAAGCTCTACTAATACATTTCATTTATTTTTTGTATATTATATTACATGTTACCTCTGTGACTAGGTTATAAACATACTGCCATATCTGAGAGATACCATGTCTTATTGCACGCATGCATTTCCCAGTTACCAATTTAATTACCATATTTTTCTGTGTATAAGATGATACTTTTGTCTAAAATTGTTAGACTAAAAATTGCACACAGGAGTAACCTGTGTATCGGTTTCTTAATGTTGGGTTAGAAAAGTAGGGGTTGTCTTTTACATGGGGAAATATGGTACATTTCATATTCCATATCTTCAAGAGATTTTCTCTCACCCCTTCCCAATCAGTATTTGTAATGTAGAGGGACAGGTGGTTGGCCTGTTGGGGGCCTCTGCTTGTGGAAGAAGAGTTATGATGAACTCCAAGCCCAGGAAGTAGAGAACATTGAATTCTTCCCCAGGGCAATTGTGTAGACAGACGGCTTTAATGTGCACACAGTTAGTATAAGATACAGTGACATGGGCTGTATGTACAAAAATGCCCAAGTCCTCACATATAGGAAATAAAAATTGATCGTTTTGCCAACATAGTAGAAAACCAAACAATTTATTTCACTACTTTTTTTATTTTTAAATCAAGACTTAGAATGAACTCTTTAGTGCTATATTTAACTCTAAAACAATGTTTTTCTTAATGTAGTGAATGTTTCCTTGTGATTTTCATGATTCACATGTATTTTTGATAATATGTCAAAAAAAAAAGGGAAGATAAAAAGAGAGAGAGAGAGAGAAGCCCCAGACATTTAGAAGAGCACATTTCGTGTAGTGGTTGGAAAGTTGAGCTCTGGGCTGGAACTCTGGCTCTGTCACATCCTAACTGTGGGACCCTCAACAAGTTCCTCAACTTGTTTGTTAAGTAACTTCATTTACTAAAAGGAAGTCATAATAGCACCAACTTTGTAAGGTGGTTGTAAGGATTACATGACCAAATTCATGTGAAATTTTAAACAGTGTCTGGAATACAGTATGCCTCAACATATGTCAGATGTTACCTACCTTTATGATTCCCAATACATTGAGGTTAACATGAAAAAACAACAACAAAAAACAAACAAACAGATTAAGGTAAGGTTTCTCTTCTGCTGTTAATTGTGTGATGCAGCATGGGGACTTATCTTCAGGTTCTCTAGCCTGTCGCGTGAGAGGTGGGAACCTGGGCTCTGTTCTCTCAAGGTCTCTCCTATCTGTGACTTTCCAATCCCACCGCCAAAGAAGACGTTTTGCACTCCAAAGAGGATAAAAGCATCCTAGCAGAATCCTCAGAAAAGCGGGTTTCTGTGAAAGAAGTTCTATATTCTCATGTCTTTTCACAGAAACCTACACCAATAAAAGGCTAAACACATGTGGTGAGGTGGGCAGTGGAAGGGAATATGGGTAACTGAATGTTCTGCTTCTGGTGAAACAGTCCAGCTCTGAGGGTGTCAGATAGCTGTGGCTTTCCTTCCTATGTGTCCTGCTTCGTGACTTAGACTTCAGCAACAACCACCATTAGCTGGAACTGTCTCGACATTGGTTGCTGTCAGAGCAGAACAAGCCCTTGGGGATGGATCCTGAAGACACCAAAATGCACAGAGAAAGAAAGGGCTGCTAGCAGTCCTGTCAAGGGACTTAGGAACAAAGAATAAACAGAGCACTCGACATGGAGTTGGGATGTCATTACGTCCACAGTTCTTACTCGGAGGCTGACGTCTTTGTCATGATTGTGAAAAGTCTGAGTGGCTCATTAAAACAGTCCAGATATTTTGTTCCAGGAGAAAATCCCAATAATACTAACTGTCTGAGTTTCTCATGGACTGAAAGTATAACAACACTCAAGCTGACAGTCCACTCTCTGCTTCTTTGGCCCAAGCTGGCACCTTCAGGGTGATTTACATGGAGGTTGGAAGTACAAAAAACATATTCACTAGTGCACAGTAAAAACACAAATGGTCACATAAGGAGCCACCTTTTCATTTTCTCTTCCTCACTTCTTAACCCACTATCTGGCTTCTGCTCCACCCACCATTATTGTTGACAAGGTCACCAGTGACTTTTGTGTTGATAAGTCCAATGGATAATACTCAGTTCTCATCCTACCTGACCTTGCAAAAACATCAGAGACTGGGGAAGTTCTCTTCCTTTGGTGTCTGGGACACTATTAGAGTGCAAATTCCAGGAGAGTAAGACCATAATTCACTGAGGCATTTCTTCTAATGTTCAGAGAAATCCTGGCTCATAATAGATGCTCAATAAGCATTTGGGCAAATGATCCAGACTTTCCTGGCTCATCTCCTATGTCTCTGGCTGAAGTTTTGCATTATTAAGGATTCTGTTGCTGAGCTGTACCTGCCCGTCTTACTCATAAGTTACTGCATTTTCAAGACCACATTGCATTTGAAATGTTTGTTCCAACCACACTTCAAAGTAACAACTACTTCATTATTCAACCAAGTGGATGAGACAGCTGATCGGAGGAAGAGAAGAGGAGTGGAACATTCAGGCTCAATAACATGCTTCTCTCTAGGGCACAGCAGGGGACAGGGAAGAATCACAGTGGTGGAGGTCAGAAAGAAAGAATAAAACAAGAGGTAGTGTTCAAGCATGCCAGCAGGACCATGGTGAGCAATAGGGCAGGGAACTCACCTTTTCTTTGTCACTAGCTTCTTTAGCCACGGTGGAGCCCTAAAATGCAAAGAAAGAATTAAGACTTGCACATGGGAGACCCTGGGGGCCATGTTTAAGATACGCAAATATTTCAGGGCAGAGCACCAGCTCCGCTAGGGAGCCTGGTCTGGAGTGAGCTTGTCCCTCCCTCCTCCCCGTATGCTGCTCACTCCATAGGTTCTCCTCCCCACTCTGCCCCAACCCTTTCCCTACGGGGCTGCCTTTCCCTGGGTCTTGTCCACCTGTTGGAAACCAGAAAACCTGGCAATCGCCTGAACAGTAACCTACTAAACACTGAATCAAAACCATAATCTAAAGCATCTTTAAAAGATCATTCTGGCTGCACTTTGGAAGAGAAGTCTTAGGAAAGATGAGAATCTAAGCAGGAGACCGGGTGAAAGATCACACAATGACCTAGGCAATGTTGAGGCTGGTGTGGGTCTGGGGGCAGCAGGGAGGTGAAGGGTGATCTGATTCTGAGCATGGTTTGAAGGCAGAGCTGACAGGATTTGCTGGTACATTAGATGTGAAGCGTGAGAAAAAGAAGAGGCAAACATTTTCCGCCGAAACTAGACAGATGAAGTTGCCAATCACTGAAATGGGGAAAAGTTATAGATGGAGCAGTTTTGGGGAAAATTTGGACATATCAAGTCCGATGCCTCCTAGACATTCAAGTGAAGACCTCTAGTTGAGACTTGGATCTATTAATACATACGTGCACGCTGGGAGAGCAATCTGGGCTGGAGACAGCCCACTGGGAGTTGTTGTGTGTAGTTAGCCATGTCCAACCTTGTGGCGTTCCTGGGCCACACTGGAAGAAGAATCGTCTTGGGCCACACATACAATACACTAACACTAACAATAGCTGATGACCTAGAAAAAAACCACACACGCACAAATCTCATAATGTTTTCAGAAAGTTCATGAATGTGTTGGGCCACATTCAAAGCCATCCTGGGCCGCCTGCCAGCTTGGTGTAGATGGTATAGAAAGAACTGGGAGAGAGGACACGGAAGGAAAGGAGACAAGGACATTGTGATGCAATAAGAATGGGGAACAGCGAGACACCCAGAGGGAGGGAGGCAAGGCCAGGGAAGGAGCCAAACCAAGAAACAGTGGTGGCTGGAAACCAAGTGAGGATGGTGAATGGAGAGGATGGAGCCATCAGTGAGGTCAAATGGGCAAATAGTGTGAAGGTCAAGCAAGTGGAGAACTGAGAACTGGCCATTGGATTTAGCAATATGGAGGTCAGAGGTCATCAGGTGACTACTAAGGAAAAAGATGGTTCTAGTCTTACCCTCAGCAACCGTCCCTTCTGTGTGTGGGTGCTTTGCCATCGTCCTCAGGGCCACGGCCATGGACCACCTGGGTCCCTCGTGTCCCCCACACCTGCTTTCCCAAGCTTCTCTCCTTCAGGGGACAGCCTTTTAATCCCAGACACTCCCTGCTAGAGTGAGGGCGAAGCACTTGGGGTGGCAGCTACATATACACATTTTAACAAGTGGCTTCCACAGATAGTATTTCTCAACCAAAGGAGATTGGTCACGTCTCCTCTCTTGCCCGTAGCTGCTTCAGCTATGAAACAAAGGTTTGGGCCAACAGATTCTCATGCTGTCCAGATATTAGGAGGTTGGTGTGAAAGTAATTGCGGTTTTGGGCTGTGAATTCTAAATCATTATAACTAGGCTCAAACACATCTTTATTAATCAAAATAGAAACCATTACAATCAGCCCATTTTTACCAACAAGAAGTTTGTGGATTCCTGTAGTGTAAAAATTCATGCTTTGGGATTTGATGAACTGCAGGGAAGCATTTTCTGCATTCTGTTGGCTGTGGAAGCTATTTCCCTGCAAAAAGTTGTCAAGATGCTCGAAGAAGTAGGAGTTGGTTGACAAGAGTTCAGGTGAATACGGCAGATGAGGAAAAACTTTGTAGCCTAATTTGTTCAACTTTCGAAGTGTTGGCTGTGTGCCGTGGGGTCGGGCATTATCATGGAGAAGCACTGGGCCCTTCCTGTAGACCAATACCGGCTGCAGGTATTGTGGGTTTTGGTGCATCTCATCCATTTGCAGAGCACACTTCTCAGATGGAAGGTTTTGCCAGGATTCAGAAAGCTGAAGTGGATCAGACCAGCAGCAGATCACCAAACAGTGACCATGACATTTTTTGGTGCAAGTTTGGCTTTGGGAAGTGCTTTGGAGCTTCTTCTTGGTCCATCGGATGAGTTGGTCATCGCCAGCTGTCATACAAAATCCACTTTTCATTGCACTTCATAATGTGATAGAGAAATGGTTTGTTGTTGCATAGAATAAGAGAAGATAAAATTTTAAAATGACAATATTTTAGATGTTCGGTCAACTCATGAAGTGCCCACGTATGGAGGTTTTTCACCTTTCCGATTTGTTTCAAATGCTGAATGACCATAGAATGGTTGATGCTGAGTTCTTGGGCAACGTCTCACATAGTTGTAAGAGGATCAGCTTCGATGACTGCTTTCATTTGTCACTTCCGATGGCCGGCTACTGTGCTCCTCCTCATCAAGGCTCTTGTCTCTTTTTGCAGAACTTCTTGAACCATCACTGCCCTGTACATTTGTTAGCAGTTCCTGGGCCAGATGCATTGTTGATCTGAGTTGTCTGTGCTGCTTTTATAACCCATTTTGAATTTGAATAAGGAAATCACTTGAATTTGCCCTTTGTCTAACATCATTTCCACAGTTAAATATAAAATAAACAGCAAGTCATAAGTCATTAGCAAAAAAAAAACCCCACAAGAAATGTGCATTAAAATGATGTATAACATAACCACATTTATTTAAGAATGCATTCGACTATCAAACGGCAAATTTCAACAATGCCAAAAACCACAATTATGTTCGCACCAAAATAAAACCTGCCTGTGCCACTCTGTATGGAATAATGTGAACTTCTCAGAACGTCATGGACTTCTGATACATTTAATTTTACCATAGAAATTAAAAAAAATAAAAACAATTTTTTTCAACAGAAAGAAAATATAGAACTCAAGTCTATAGTCCTATTAAACTTATTAAACTATATAGGTGTTATCAGACATGGGTTTATTGGAGGAAGGGAGAAGTAGCTGTTGACCCCAGCTTGACTCAGTTTAGAGTCACCTGATACTATTCAAGTGGATTGCATGAGCACTCCTTAGAAAGTAAATCAAGGAAAGAATTGATGACTTCTGCTCTCCCCATCACCCTGGTTTTTGTTAGTTTGTTTGTTTTGGCCCTGCCTCCTGCTTAAGAAGCCTACTGTACGTAATTACTATATCAGACCCTAGAGGGCAGTCAAGGAAAACAAAGATAAAAGTCTTGCAGTGACTAGAGAGACCCACCCCTAGAAATGAATTAAAACTACAAAAACAAGTATCATTTAAAAAAATACAGCATCATAAGAGCACATAGGTAAAGTCTGAGGGGAAAAAAATTAAAATAGGGAATTCTTGTATATAATACAAGGGCAGGCTGATGAATTTTGCTTCCACTGTAATATTTTCTGTTATGTTAAACATATTTGGATATAACCAGTTCTGTGTAATCGTCACACGGTATCTCCACTCCATCATTCTTGACCTTGCACACATAGATGCTTGCATTTCTCACCCAGTGCACATTGAAATGAAAGAGTATTCAGATATTTGGTTAGGAAAACAAGTTTCTCCAGTTGAAATTCACAGATGAATGCAAGATGTTTATGGTAGTTAATGTGCTGGTGTGAGTACAGTAAGATGCTGGGTAAGGGGGTTCAAAGATGAGAAGTGGAGCAGACAGATTTGAATGGCAAACCATGAAGTGCAAGACCAGGGACCGCTTGTGATCAGCTTCATCAAGATCACAGAAGTGTATTGAAGTGTGTGGTGACTTTGTGGGAAAATATTTATGCAGCTTTGAAAATAAATGATGTAAGTATATTTCTTTTTTTATTTCATTAAAACATTTTACTCTTCACTTTTTATTTAAGAGGAGGCAAATTTATGAGTCTGCCTTCATACATAACCCATTCGTTAAGAGAAGCCCCATTCCAAACTACTTAGAATTCCAAAACCAAATCCATAACTTCCTTGGGATACATTTACAATAGCTCACAATTACAATGCCAATATTTGTGCCTCACTTTATGCAATAAATGCTATTGCGCTAGGTGACTCCTAAAGTTCCTCTAAGTTCTAAGAGTCCCTGAATATGGTACTCCTGAAAAATGATAGGCAAATTCAGTGTTGCAACTCAGATTTTGACACGATCTCCATTTCGATTGTTCTGCTCTGCCTGGCAGCTTGTAACCCTTTGGAACAATTATCTGAATAAGGTCAGTGATACATCCTGCATCCAGTCATTCATAGTCGATGCCATTTGAGTCTGTCTCCTCCCCTGGGCCGTGGCTCCTGGGGTCACTGTTGGTGGCTTGGGTCTGAGACCTGAGACAAAGTAAGTATTCAGCAGTGTTGGGTGAACCGTGCTGACTACAGTGGAGGAACCTATGCATCATCGGTCCTTCTGTGAGGCTGCAGATCCGCTGAGATAGGTATGAGATGCTGAACCGCTGAGGACTTCTCCCCGAGCACAGGCCCGGGCTCAGCAGCAGGCAGCCACTGGGACAGGCGACATGCTCACTGAGCCCTACAGAACCTCGCCACTGGCGCTGAGGACGAATGCTCTTGGAACCAGTATCTCCCCAAAAGAAGCCAACCTCACATCCAAAGTCAGCCAAAATTCAGGAAAGTCAGCACCCCACTGCAGGCGTGGAATCTGGCGAGCCCAGAGCCAAGTACCCAAAGGACAAACTTCCAGTTTATGTGGATGAATTTCTTCCTGGCAGTTTGCCCTTTTGCAACCGTATTAATATGTAGTTCAGAGGGGGTTAAAAAAAAAAGCCTGCTTGACAGTCGATAGTGTTCACTATTGAAAATGTTGAAAACTCTTTCTTTTTTTTAAATTTATTGTTAAATTTGATGAGGTTACATTGGTTGGTAACAATTAGACAGTTTACAGATGTACAAGTCCACATCACATCATTCATGCATCGTAATATGTGCCCATCACTCAGTATCAGTTCCCCTTCCATCACCTTATATCTAGTGCCCACTCCCACCTCCTCCCACAACTGTCCCCCCCCCCC
>PVKE010020752.1:0-27208 GCA_004027555.1 Craseonycteris thonglongyai | reverse complement strand
CATTTTTCTATAATACTTTCTAGATTATCATGTTATCTTTTGACAGACTGATAATTAACCTAGGTCATCATTAGATAGATAGGAAGATACATGAGTTTGAAGCATTTTTAATAATGAGATGATATATTCCTAATCAAATTGAGATTGCTTTATTAGTGATTATTATAGGGCTTACTAATTTCATTTACACTCATTCATCTAACCTACATCAGTCACAATTCCAGGCACCTTATTATGTGCTAAATAATGTTTAATGAAGTATTCCAATGACCTTTTAATTTCTTGATCTATTAGAAATAAGTTGAATTCAGCTTGGCATAAATGTATCTACGTGGTCTGACAATTAAGTTCGCAAACTTGCCACTGTGGGCTTACATTGGCAGCACTGTACAAACAACTTGGTAGGTTTCATAACCTTGGCATATCAGTGTCTTATAGCTGTGTTCATGTCAACACAGCCGTGTCTTGCTGACTGGCATTTGTTGTTATTGTTATATGTTTTTGTGTGTTGTCATGAGAATGGTGGAGCTTGATTTACAGCAATGAACAAACATTAAATTTCTTATTAAACTTGGCAATAGTGTGTGTAAAATCAGGGACACATTAGTCCAAGTTTATAGGGACAAGGCCATGACGAAAATGGCAGTGTACAATTGGATTCAACATTTTTCTGAGGGGAGAGAAAGCATCATTGATGAAGAGAGGACAGGGCAGCCAGTAACAAATAGAAATGATGAAAACATTGCAAAAATTCATCAAAATATACATTAAAATTATTGGTTGACTGTGAGAAGCATAGCAGACCAAATAAACATCAATAGAGAAACAATTAAGAAAATCTGAACTGAAAATCTTGTCATAAGAAAGGTGTGTGCAAAAATGATCCTGATGCAGCTCACTGATGAACAAAAGCAAAGGAGAGCTGAAGATTGCCAAGACCTTTTGGAGGGGTCAGATGATGTTTTGGACCCTGTTCTCACTGGTGGTGAAACATGGGTGTACGAATACAACCGTGAAACAAAGCGTCAAAGTGCACAACGGAAGTCAGCCAATTCTCCATGACCAAAAGAATTCTGACAGTCCAAATCCAAAGTCAAAACAATGTTGCTAAACTGCTTTGATATCAGAAGGATTGTTCACTATGAATTTGTACTATTTGGACAAAGAGCAGCCACATTGATTATTTGAAGGTGCTATAAAGTCTGTGTTAAAAAGTTAAACAAGAACGACCTGAATTTTTCATTCACTACTCATCGCTCTTGCATCACAATGCACTAGCTCACAAGGCACTGTCTGTGAGGGAGTTTTTAGACAGTCAACAAATAACTATGTCAGAATATCCCCCCTACTTACCTGATCTAGCACGAATGAGTATTTTTTTTTTTATCTGAAGATAAAAGAAATATTGAATGGAAGACATTTTGATGACATTCAAGGCATCAAGGCTAATATGACAATGGCTCTGATGGCCATTCCAGAGAAAAAGTCCCAGAATTGCTTTGAAAGGTGTACTAGGCACTGGTGACCCTAGTGATATTCAGCAGTGAGTGATGTAGCACTTTTTTAAGGGTGTGTTTGCAAACTTAATTGTTGAACCTCGTATGCCGGCTATTAGCCTGCCTGTTCAGTGCAGCATTTAGAATTCAACATCTGCCTTTGTTAAATAATAAGTAGGTAATTGATAAATAGCTTTTAATTAATAGATTGATACATACCTTCTATCTGAAAGTACTAATAAATTATATCAGAAAGGATTATACTGAAGAAACAAACTCAGTATCTTAAAGTAATGTGGTAGATTATACTATTATTTCTATTTGGTGTGTTTCCTATGACAAGATCCTACATCCCTGCTGTTTTTCATGTCCTGTTCAGTGCCTTTTGTGGGATAACATATATCTCTACCTTGTTAACATGAAACTTGGCCATTTGTCTTGCTTTTGCCATAGAAATGTGAATAGGTATGACATATACCACATTCAAATAGACACTTATGTAAGGTTCCTCTCTTTTTCCTCAGCATTAGTTCAAAACAGGGGCTGCTTTCTAAGTCTGCATCTTGGGATGGGGAATACACATAGAATAGAGATTCCAAGCTGTGACTGACCCATAGTCATCATGTAATATGAGAGAGAAATAAACATTAGTTATCATAAATCATTACAATTTTGAGGTTATTCATTCTTGCAGTCTCATCTAATAAATAAAAGCTGACTAATAAAGTAGGAAAGTTATTTCTTAATTTATTCTACCTGTCCATCTACATGCTTTATGCTGTATTCTTTATTGTTGTCCTTCAGAGACCCAGTCTCACAGATCTTTTATCATCAGAAACATTGCCAGTGGATGTGGCAGAGAGAAAACATCATGCTACATCACGCTCCAGCAGTTGAATTTTTACTCCTGGAAGGAACACATACCAAGTTTGCTCACATTTCAATAACCAAAGAAACTCATAAAACTTAGCTTAATTAAGGGAGATCAAAGGAAGAGATTTTCCCAAACTGGTAAAACAGTGAAATGATCACCACACAAATGGTTCACAGTTTAAGTCTACAGTTTACAATTTCTTTCAGAACTGATTGAGTAGATCACTCTCTCTTTGTAAAGAAGTATTCAGGTCTGGTTTAGAACATTCAATCAAAAAGGACCTTGCTAGATGCACAGAATTGTTACTACTAATATAGAATACAACAGGATTAAAGATAACAAAGAAAACAAAATTAAATTTATAACTGGAGGGATTCCATGACATAAATTGATATTTAAGGGCAAACACTAGAATAGTCCTAGTGTTTATAATACATGTGTTAGTTCATAATACATTTTTGTGATGATGAAAATATTCTATTTTTGCACTGTCCAGAATGTCCAATATGGTAGCCACTGCCAACATGTTGCCACTGAGCCCTTGAAAAGTGTCCAGGGCAATAGAGAAATTGACCTTTAAATGTTTTAAATTTAAACTAATTTATTTTTGTATAGCCAAAAGTGATTATCATATTAGCCATTCATGTTTATAAGAAAGTTTATGTCTTTGGACAAAGTTTATCTGTTCTCGGGTTGGTCTTAAGAAGCATCCAACTTATACCTTTTACCCAAATCTTAGGTTTTCCTTTTTTTTTGGATGCACTGTTTTGCAAAAATTTGGGTCTGCCTGCCACCATTTTCAGAACAATCAGAAATACCCAAAAGACAATCATAGTCATAAGGTCTTACTCTGCTGACACATGACTTAAGGAGCCCCACCGATCAGGAAAATGGGTCTGAATCTCCTCAGAAAATTTTCTAAATGTCAAGATAAAAGGTAGAAAACAGGCCTCATTTATAGACAAGATCATCCCAATGAATTGGCAAATCCAGTTCCTCAAAGCATATACAAAATTTGAGTCCTCATCATCCCCTCCACTGCCAGTTCTTAAGTTATATCACCACAACTTGATTCTGGATTGCTGCTCTAGTGCTTGTGAATGGATTCCTTTCTCCCTAGTGGTCTCCCTCTTTCTTACCTGTCTTTTTACCAAGCAAAACAAAGGTAACATTTTTATTTTTTTTTAATTATTTTACATTAAAAAATTTTTTTTAATTTAATGGGGTGACATTAGTTATTAATATTATATAGGTTTCAAGTGTACAATTCTGTAATACATCATCTATATATTGCATTGTGTGTTCACCACCCAGAATCAGTTCTTTTTCCATCACCATGTAATTGACCCCCTTTGCCCTTCATCACCACCCCCTGAAAGAATCTCTGTAAGACCAACAAGGCCTTTATCATTTGGCTCCTGATTACCCATCTCAGCTTAGCTTTTTTGCTCTTCCTTGCACATACCAAACAACTTCCCACGTCAGGCTCTTTGCATGTGCTGTTCTTCTGCTCTGAGTGCTTTCCCCCTAGAGATCTGTAGTGCTTGCTTTTTCTCTTTATTCAAAATTCTGTTCAAAAGTATCTCTTCAAAGAGCCCTTCCCTCACAATATCTCCTAAAATCCCCCTCTCTGCCTTCTTACTTGGTTTATTTTTTCACTATTTTCTACCTCACTTTATATTGTACATTATTTGTTTAGGTTTCTATTTGTTTGCTTTAGTCAATTGTCTTCTACTGGAATGTAAATGCAATAAGGCCAGACACTTTGTCTTATTTAAACTGTATTTTCATTTTCTAAAACAAGGCAGAGTAAAAAGTATAAGCTAAATAAAGACTTGTTGAATGAGTGAATAAATTAAAGAGTGAATCATAGAAAAAGCACTAATTATACTCATTGGTGAAAGGAATTTGAGATTTTACAATAGGTTACTTTAAGTGGAACCCTTTAAGAAATCATTGGTTTCCTACTTGCCTGGTGATTCCCAAGGCAATTAATTATGAATAGAAGACAAGTTCGTTTTATGTATAATATGTTTTTGTATTGTGTTTTACCAACATTTTAGACAAGGAAGTATGGCACTTAGTGTTAAGTCAGTTTCCAGCAAATTTTCAAATTTATGTGTTTTTCAAGTGGTTAAGAAATTATTTAGTAATTCACATTTATTTGAAAAGTTGCCTTTTAAAAGGTATTCACCAATTTTAAGTCACGGGCAATATATAATATGTGGACTACTGACAAGAGAATTTTCAGTTACCGTACTTAAATTATTATCTGATCCCAGAATACCTTCTAACCTTTAACTGATAAAAATTCAGTCACTGATTACTAAGGAAATCATTTGACATATTCCCCAATGTCATGACTCTTTAGCACATCTTGTTTCAGCAGAAAGAAAGTGTTCAGGTGCCCAATAGAGTTACGTATCAGACTCTTCACAGTGTGAGCACTCACCTGGCCTTTGTAAAGTGATCCAAGGCACATGTCCTCTATGCACTTGAATAAATTGGATTCCATTAAATTTGGTTCCATTGACCTAGCTACTTTTACCTCATCTTGTTTTCCTATTTCTCATTCCTGACATTTGTTTCTAAGTCAGGACTTTGAGACTGGGCTTAACATCAGAGGCTTAAGTTCTCCTGTTAGGCTGCTTCCCCTTAATGTCTGAGAACTTCATCTAGAAATTCTACCTGCAATGTCTCTCTTATTGCACTTGTCATGTATCATGTTCACTAAAACTGACCCTCGTAATTCATGAGTTTCAGTTTTGTCATGTTCAATAACATACTTTTTACAAAAGAAATTTCCTGGATATATATTTCATTTTATTAGATTGCTTGCTGACTGTTGAGCTATACCAAAGACACTCTATTCTTACAAAAATAGAACTGGAGAGGGTAAATGATATTAATTGAAGGCTTGTTTTAATGATAACAAAATTGAGTGTTTTTTATTTCTCAGAAGAGAAAACAAAGGCTCAAAAAATTAAAATAGAAGATTTTTCATAATTTTACTGTGGTAATAATTGATGAAGTTTCAGTTCAACATGTGTTTTATATTATTATAAATTCTCTACCTGCCATAGTATTGATGTAAAACACACACACACACACATATATATATATATATGTATATATATATATATATATATATATATATATATATATATACATATATATATATATATTTATGGAACAAATTTATAACATGCAATTAATGTTAAAAAGAAAAAAGGTTTCCAAATACTTTAAAACCTGTATCAGAAAATAAAAAAAGGTAATAAACCCTTAAAACAAAATTGTGCTTTTAGTGTTCTAGGAAAGGGTCTTTTGCATTATATCATTATTCTTTTCAAATTTAACTAATTTAAAAGTAACGTGAATAAAATATTCATTAAAACTACAGTAGCCATCTATGTATGTGACCTTTAATAAAGCTGCTATTAACTTTCAATTGGCTCACAGTAGCAGATTGAACCTTACCTAACAAAGTATCCATTTCTTTCTAAACCTTCTGGTAGTGTTTTGATTTACATCCAAAAACTGTCTATAAATAATCCACCTTAGCCACTCTCTGCTTCCTACTTCTTATTTCTTAAATCACTGTAATACTTCAAGCCAATATTATTTCTAGTATTTTAGTAAAGAACATCTCCATTAAGTACATGGAAAGCTCTTTATTTTAATTACTGGTTTCTTTAATCTAGTTTTTCTTATAGGCATAGCAATGCCAAATAGTTTTTAAAGGATTCAAAAATGTTCCCAGGTGAGCTAATTATGCCCTCTTATTTCAATAACTATTGTAGTAGAACCTTCTGAGGAATCTTTCTGAGGAATCTGTATCCCTTGACTCTCCCACAAAACTCATTCCTGATCTCTTACATGCACAAAATTCACATTTATACTTACTGTAGAGTTAAATACACATCAATTATCTGAATTAAAATTGCCTAAATATTCAAAGTCTAATTGATTTGAAAATATATTTTAGCACATAATAATTAAAGCTACAGAAGAGCCAAGAAGGTAAAGATAAGATAGCGAAGTTAGAATTTTAGATCTCTTGTATTTTAGCGATCTCCCATTCTCTGTCCCCTCTCCCTCTCTTTGTTTTGTATCCAGAGAGAGACTTATCAGTATGGAACTTCAACAGTGGCTTCTCATGCCCTCTGACCTCTGGTTGAGTTTGGTCAATGGGATCTTCGGGGGAAAGAAGAGGATTCAGGTCAGGGTACTCTGGCTGTCCCAATTAATACATAGATCACAAGCACTCTCTCTACAGGGTGTACTTGGTGTGGATGTGACCTTGAAACTAAGTTCACTGTTCTTCTCAAGATGGCCTACTCAGTATGCCTCTCTTCTGGTTCTGGTAATGGTTTTACTTTCTCTCTTTAGATCTGAAGAGTTACAATAGCATTATTGCTACTAATATCAGCTTACCACAGTATGCCTTTTGGTTTCCATGTACCCACAAAGATTGCCTTTATAAATAAGTTGTCCTTAATGTATTGTAATTTAAGTGCACCATTAATTTACTATTGTGATCCTGACTGTTACATACTTTGAAACCTAGAAAAAAAATTTTAGCTGTTTATAATTGTATTCTCCTGGAAATCAGAAGCCATTATTTGGTCACTATGCACAGTACTAAATTTGCTCCAGATTTAATAACATCAATTAAATTCAAAGTACTTTTTTGGTCAATTCTATACTTTCAAATTTATATTTCTTATGTTATTGTGAAGCATCAAGTTAGCCCTACTCTTTATTAAATACATAATATAAGGGGTAAAGGGGACTATAATTTATTTATAAAAAATTGTTCATTTATTCTTACATGTTTAAACTTCAGTCACCTTCAAAGTACTCTCCTGTTGATGCAATACACCTACTGAGATGCTTTTTCTACTACACAAAATGGTTTCTGAATTCATCTATTTTGATACAGTTCAGTGCTTCTGCTGTTCTACGTTTCTCCTCTTCCACATCAGCAAGATGTTTCCCTTTTTTTCAACAGGAAAAAAAAAAAAGAAAAAATGTTGCTCAAGTTGAGATTGGATGACTAGAAAGGATGGGGCATGGGGTCATGCTGTTTTTGGTCAAAAATTGTTGCACACTCAGCTCAGTGTAGGCAGGTACATTGTCATGCTGCATGTTGTTCTGTTTGTATAAATCACCCATCGTGAAATGGTCAAATGCATTGAGTCTCGAAAAAAAGTTTACTGAAGCCAAACACAGCCTCTCACAACAATACCAGCTGGTACACTGATGTAGATCAGTTCCAAGAACACTCACCTAGTAGGAAAAACCTGTAATATAAGTGGCCTGCCCTCCAGAAGATAAATCTGGTTTTATTTGAGTCCTCCCTTGTATGTTTATGTATTTCAGAAATAATACCTCTTTATTGATGCATTTAAAACTTTTAATTTTATTCATTTTAAAATTAATCTTGTCTTTTGGAATTCCTGAAAGTAAAAAGATTAAATAATGTTTTATTAATTTTATTTTTGACAAAGTTTACCCAACTTTTAAAAATAGCAAATGTACATTATTTATAATATTATACAATGCAAGGAATTAGAAGTGAAGTGGATAGCTCAGGTTGTATCCTGAGTTGTTGTCATAATGTGAATTTTCTGGCAAAGTATTACTTTTAAGTTCTGCAAGGGCTTTGTTTTCACTAAGTGAATGATTCTAATGGGTACTTCTGCTTCAAGCATACTCATGACAGATAATATTTCTTTTGTAAAGAGCTAGAGGAGTTGAGTAAAATATGACAACCATCTACTTGGAGATGGTGGGAGCTATTCAGATTAAGATGCTGGAGAAGAAGAAATCATAGAGAAAAACACTGGAAGCCAGACGATAAAGACTGAACACAGTGCTTCAGCTAGAAATAGTCTCACACAAATATGCCAGTTGATTTATGATAAAGGTAAAATGGCTGTGGAGTAGGGGGAAGAATGACCTTTTTAATTAGTGACCCTAGGAAAATAAGATAATAGGAAAAATCTTTACTTCAATTGATATTTCACACTATGGATAAGTATTTATTCTAGTTTAACCATTCTAAATGTAAAAGATAAACCAACTAATCTATAAGAGAGCCTAATAGAACATCTTTATGACCTTGGGGATATACAATTTTCTGAAATGGAACACAGAAATACTAGCTGTGAAGAAAAGAAAAAGTAATTGTACTACATTAAAAATGAAGACCTTCTGTTTATCAAGCAGGATCATTGAAATCATGAAAATGATTGTCACACAGGACAAAGGACTCATAATTAGAAAAAATGAAGAACTTGAACAAATTCATAAAAAATATTACCCAATAGAAAAATGCTCAAAAACTTCAGCATGCATTTCACAAAGGAAAGTATCTTACTACATAGCCAATAAATACAGGAACAATTGCTTATTCTCCTTAATCATCAGGTAATTAAATTGTAAATGACAAATAACACCATTATATATGCACCATAACAGCAAAAAAAATTAAAGGATTGACAATACCAAATATTGGTTAGGATGTGAAGCAATTGAAATTTTCTTATACTTCTGGTGGTATGCAAATAGTGAAAACACTCTTGAAATCTGTTGGACAATATATATCAAAGCTGATCATGTGTACACTTGGATACATGAATTCCACATCTAGATATATGGCTAAAAATAATATGTTTATTTCTTCATTAAAACACATTTATAAGAATGTTTATGGTAATAATATTTATATTAGGCAAATATAGGAGGAGACCCAAATGTCAATTAACCATATAATGGATTAAATGATTTTGATGTATTCTTTCAGTGTATTATTATAAAGCAATGAGAATGAGGAATATGTTGCTACCTGACAACATGATGTTGAGTGATATTAACTAGGACAGTGATTATTTTTGAAGAAGATAATGACAAGGAGATCATAAAGTGGGGCTTCCTGAGGTGCTGGTAATATTATTTTTCTTGAGTTGAATGTTGGTTTAAATGGGTGAATAGTCATTGAGCTGTGTGGATGACATACATAAGCCAAAAGGTTTACTGAAAAAAGAAAAAAAGATAAGAAAGTATTGTTTTGTTTTTTTCCAGAAAAACGTCAACACCCTAACTGACACCTTTATTTTAATAGGAAAGCAAAAGGCCTGAGTTCAGGCGGAAGCCAGAATGGCTCAGTGGGTTAGGCGCTCACTTTGCAGCCCCGGGGACCGAGGATTGAATCCTGGCCCCAGCCATGGCCATGCGGACCCATATGCTGAACTGGGGAGTGCCCCCAGTTCAGTTCTCACGGGGGCGAGACCCCAGCCCAGTTCCTGCCCTGTGTAGCCCCGCGCCCACCTGTGAAATAAAACTACTATGTGGAAAAACCGATGATGTGTAACTATGGGGACTATTCTGGGCCCTCCCCCTTGTCTCTGTCTCTGTCTCTCTCTCTCTCTCTCTCTCTCTCTCTCTCTCTCTCTCTCTCTCTCTCTCTCTCTGTCAAAAACAATAAATCTTAAAAAAAAAAAAAGCCTGAGTTCATATAAATCTGCTAAAGATACCTTATTTGTGATTAACTGGAAGACTGAGAGATTCTGGTTCCCTTACAGCTGGGAAATTTCAACAACAATTACAGAAATCTTTCTAAAGTGTTTTTGTGTTTCCAGTCTTACCACACTATGGTCTTCTTAATGTAGTAACCAGAGAGGTTTTTTAATGCCATGTGTACAACTCTCCAATATTTTCCGTCAAATTTATAATGCAATACTTTGCCATGACTATAAAACCTTAGTACTTTAGGCAGCAGTATTTTTGAAAATATCTAACTACTAGCTTTCTGGGGGTAAGGGAGTCTTTAAGTGTAGCATTTGCTGATTTCTATGTAAATGCTCCTACCTTGGATGATTTTATGCTACCAATGGTCCAATTGTAGACTCACAAATTTCCTGAAACTTTTAGAATAAGCTCATGTAACCTTTAAGCTGGTTCCAGGACACTACTAGACTAGGCTACCTGTCTTACCCTAATTTTCTTCCACTTTTTACTTGCTCACCCAACTCCACGCTTCTTGTTTTTTTCCTATTATTCTCTAGTCCTTCCCTTACTTTTTTGTTCTTAAAGATTTTCACTCTTTGGTATTACAATGTAAGGTTGTAGAGGCAAGATCCTAGAGTACCAGATTCCTAAAACAATGCTTCATCAATACTAAATAATAGAATATATGCTATATTCAACAGTGTGATTTTCTCCACATTCAAAAAAGTATTTAATTATATTAAGCTTCTCCAACTCATGGCCCACAGGCTGCATGCAGCCCAGGAGGGCTTAGGATACAGCCCAACACGAATTCGTAAACTTTCTTAAAACACTATGAGATTTTTTGCAATTCTTTTTTTAGCTCATCAGCTATCATTAGTGTCAGTGTATTTTATGTGTGGCCCAAAACAATTCTTCTTCTTCCAACATGGCCCAGGGAAAGTGGGTGTGTATAGCCATACTTCTCAAATTCAAGTTCCCAAATTGCGTAGATATCAGGTGTTGAGAACTTGATGTCACTGAACTCAGTGTATTCACATGTTCTCAAAAATGGCCTTACTGGAGACATTGGTTGCTGCCTACCTCATCAGTAAGATGTCACCACCATTTACCAGTGGGAAGAAGTCTTTGGGGACAACAATTTCAAGCATATTAAGATTCTCAGAAGCAGAATTACAAAAGTTATAGGTATGAGGAGTAATATCAAGAGTCATAGGCCAAAGATGTATTTTCACAAATGCTTATCAGTAAGGAGGACACACTGTGTCATGGTCAGGCACCTCTGTTTTTGTTGTTGTTTTGTTGTTTTGTTTTACCATGTGGGCTTAGCTACATCCAAACTGATTAGACCTCGAGAGGAGGTCCACATCCTACCTGATTTCCACCTCATATTGAATAAGCAGCTTAGGAGAGACTTATATAGGCAGAAAGAGGCTTGGTGGGCCAGAACTACTCCCATCTTTCATTCTTCTGCTTACCCACCCATTCGCTTCCCTGAACCCCCAGTTTTCTAGAAGCCCCATACTGGCCAGCTTGGAACCTCCACGACTGCGTTGATTAATATTAGCTATGGCTCCTCGAATAGCCCCTGTGGAACATTTTCTAGTCCTCTGTCACTCTCCTAGAAAAGGAAAATGCATCTTACCTGTTCCCCATTTTTTACTTTTCCAGCCTGACTGACTTCAGAATCACTTAATGTCTTTGCTTCTTTGCTATCCTTGATAGATGGTTTCTAAAGTAAATAGCTCACAGCAGAATGCATTTCCTTTAGGCCTGTCTGACTTGAATTAGAATCAGCAGTCTACTCAGCTGTTTATGTTAACATCTTAGCATCATCCATGTAGTGGTCACATAGGTTTCATTTCATTTACTAGTAACTACGTTTCCTCCTTTTGGGACTTCTGCTGAATCTTCCGTTATCTCTCAGGGGGATATAAATCTCTCATTTATATAAAGCAAAAGTAATAGATATGACCATTTCCTGGCTCAAGTGATCGGGTTTTTCTAGCTTTCTAGATTTACTTTGACGACTCCTAAATTCAATTAAAACGGGTAGCGCTGAAACTTTTCTAAAGTATTTTAAATCTTTCCTTATAGATGATGACTTTAATGTTAAAAGAGTAAAATACTATTAAAAGAGGTATAGGAGTGCTAGTGATGATATAATAAAACAGATAAATTTATACTCCACTGGTGATAGTAGAAATTGACAGAAATTCTCTAAGAGATTTGGCAATGTATTTCATAACTTACAAACATTTAATTTTTCATCCCAAGAGTAGGCATTTGTCCATCCTCATTAGATAATTAGCTCACTTCTTATGTGTAAGTATGTACTTCCAGCAGTATTGTATAAAATTGTAAAAAACTGGAAACAAATGGGGGTTGAATATAAAAACTATAATACTTTAGCATAATAATATATAGCTAATAAACTATATTTGCAAAAAATGTCAATGGCATGGGAAATATGACTGTTTATAAACAACATGGGGTATGAATCAATATAAATACATGCCCTACATTCAGCTAGAGCTGTGCTTTCCTCAGAGATCCAGTTTAACTTGATGTAATCCTTGCATCCATGGCCATGTGGGCGTGCAGAAGCCTCTGCTCACTTTGTGTGAGATTCTACAATTTTCTTTCTCATGCTTTCTTCAGCTGTATTCCCCTTTTGTCCTGAACCACCTGGTCTAAGATCTCAGTTCCTTCCTTGGTTAACACAAAAACCTCATTCACAGCAACTTTCTGTGTTTTCTGATCATTTGTATTGAAGAGTGTCAGGGCGTGCTAGAGAGGAGAAATTATAGGGAGGATTACAAACTGTAACATGATGCTCTGCTGTCTCCTGGGTCTACCTTCACCATCTTCTTCCTTTTGTGCCCGCCCCCCACCCCCTTAAAATAAAAGAGGAAAAGGGAAAAGAAGAAAATTCTTCCTTAATCTCATTCAGGTTAAGTCAGGCCATACGCAAGGCTTTTGATTGGGTATGTTAAAATGTCCTCAATAAATACATACTGTTCCTAAGAACTTCTCTGATATAAACACTTTCTTCTTTTGATTATTTATAGATTGAATACTGTTTAGTCAAAACAGCATACATAGTATCTATATTAACTCTGTAGCTGTGTCTTCCTCTTTTTCTGAGTCCTGCCTGTGCTCTTACTTATGCATATTTGTAGTTGATCTAATGTGGGTAAAGGCTCCTTTTCTCTTCTGCTGTTTCATTTGTATTCAGTCCCTCCAGAAGGGTGTTGTCCATGTAAAATAAGACTGTTCTTTGATTAAGGGTTACAGGTTGCTGTAAATTCATATCGGAGTCTCCCAAATGTTTTAAATTTTCATTTGTAGGAAAAACATTATACATACATAAACCAAAGACTATAAGGAGACACATTAAGATAGTAAGAACTATATTAGTGATTAATATAATCATTAGTGATTTTTATGTGCTGTTATATTTTTCAAATATATTTGTGTATATATACATATATACACTTTCAATTAAAAAGAATAAAACTATTCACTACATAAAATGAAGGATATTTTATTATAATATCATATACATAGTGTTATTTAATAATATGAACTTAGTATATTAATATTCTGGTGAATAGAGTATGTATTCTCTTTTGACTTTAAAAGTATGCTCACTCATAAATAAGTTCTTTTTTTTTTTTCTCAAAGCCTAAGAACCTCCAGTGAACAGAGAATAAAAGAATTAAGCTACAAAAACCTTGTCATGTTCTACGATGGAATGCAAATAGCAAAGTAAGTTCCAAGGTTATTTTCACATTCTTTAATAAATGTATTATTTTCTTGATCTTTTCATTATGAATTTTTTTCTGTAACTGAATATCTTACAGAATTATGCTAAGCTTTCAGATGCTCTACTCTGGTGGCATAACATTTGTAAATCTTTCCTAGTCCAAACCACCTATATTGTGCCGTATCGTTACACATTAGGTGTCATTAAACATCTATTTCATTTATTACAAATTTCAACATGTCTGCTCTAAATCGAAAACCTGATTTAAAATTGCTCAATGTGGGGCTATCACTTAGCATTAGACCAGGAAAAAGGCAGGGAGCTGACATGTAAAAAACTTAATAAACAATTTTCATCTGTTAAGAAAAAAGAGTTTCCTTTCAGGTTGTGAATTTTAATGAAAACAAAATTATCTGGACTTTGTTTTAAAAAGCTGTTTATGGAAATAGGGGGTTTGTTTCTTCTTTTTCTTACATGCCATCATTTGTGAACTGTCAGTGTCAATCTGAAGAGAATATCGTAAGGGATATAAATGGTAAATATACCAAGTCTGAATAACCCAGTTTAAAGTCTTACACAGGATACTTGCAGGCAGTAAGGAGGCTGTGTCATAGGAGAATATAATTAGATGCATTTTGTTTAAATTACTTATTGATTTATTTTTTAATTGTTAAATTTATTTATTTTTAATTTTTTTAATTTTAATTTTTAAAGATTTATTTATTGTTTTTGACAGAGAGAGATACAGAGTCAGAGACAGAGAGAAGGGGGAGGGCCCAGAACAGTCTCCATAGTTGCACATCATCGGTTTTTCCACATAGTTTCATTCCACAGGTGGGTGTGGGGCTGCACAGGGCAGGAACTGGGCTGGGGTCTCACCCCGGTGAGAACTGAACTGGGGGAACTCCCCCGTTCAGCATATGGGTCTGCACAGGCCGGGGCCGGGATTCGATCCTCGGTCCGCGTGGCTGCAAAGTGAGTGCCTAACCCACTGAGCCATCCCGGCTTCCCCTGTTAAATTTATTGGGGTGACATTGGTTGGTAAAAAATTACACAGGTTCCAGGTGTACAACTATACATTATTACATCATCTATGTATTACATTATGTGCTTGCCACCCAGAGTCAATTCTCTTTCTATCATCATATATTTGATGCCCCCTTCCTTCTACCCCACCCCCCCTACTCTCCCACCAACCTCCCCCTTTACCGTCAGGAACCACTAAACTGTTGACTGAAAGTAACAAAGAAACATTTTGTTTAAATTGTACATGTGCATCATTGCCTCATGACAGTGGTCAGAAATGTTCAAAGGTTTGTGTGATTTTTTCTAGTTATGACCTCCATGTATTAATTTGGTAGTTCCCACTGCTTGAAATGTTCCCTTCATTCAACTTCACTTAAGAAAACCTCATTATCTTTTAAGACCCAAATCAAGCCTCATGACTTTCAGAATATCTGTCCCATCACCTGATGATGACCTGAATTTCTATTATTATATGTGTGTGTACATGCACATCTGTTTGTATGTTTTTGCATTTCAAATTTTTTTTAGTGTTTTTGAGGGTAGAGTTTACACTATACTCATATTTCTTCGATACTTCTGCAGTACCTTTTAAAACAGGAAGTGTAATCAAAATACCTAATCACTGATTCAGCATGGGCTCAGACCCTTCATAACACACTAGCTGCCAACATCCAGTACATACATGCTGTGTGGACAAATTAAGTATCGGCTCTGCTATAATATAAGGTGTATGTGTGTGTTGTTTGATTTTAAAAAATAATAAAGCAAGGTACAAAATAGTAAGAAAATTAGTATGTACTATTATACTATAATTTAATAAACTTTTATGTCTAATAAGACATAGGTCCTATGGCCACTTTCTAGCATTATGATCAAGTTCCATTGGAGGCAAGCCCTCTCCATACAATTATTTGAAAACTGAGTTGGCATCTTTGGTATTAACATAAATCACGAGATGGTCAGTATGTATTTGATTTATCAACAACAACAACAAATAAATATTTATTGTATGTCTGCTTTATGCCAGGGACATTCCTAAGGGTTAAGAGGGGTATGAGATGTGTAATCTGTGATTCAAGATGTGGAAATTCCTATATGTCATTTCATACAATTTGAAGAAAGGAAACCCAAAAGAAAGCCTAGTACCAAGAAAACTATTCAGCAAAAAATACCCCAATGGACAATTATATTAGCAAACCATAGTATAAATTGTTTTTGGTAACTTTTTCTTTTCATATTTTCTCACACAAAAGTAAAAAAGTTAAGCTTGTCCTGCTGGTTCTCTCTCTCTTTCTGTCTCCCCTTCTCCCACTCTTCCTTTCTTCCTCTCCCTCCACCACTTTTTAAAAAAATACTTTGCAGTAGTGACAATTTATGAATTCAATAATTTCTCATATTCTACTTGAAAGATGTTTCTTTATCCAAAGATTAACTCCTTTAGGAGTACAAACCTTTAAATTTTCTCTCTTGCTGTATTAGTCAGTACAACTAGATTCACTAGATTCATAAATCTATCAATTTCCCAGTCTATAACTGTGTAATCCCTTGAATCTTGTAGGTATAAATGGAATTGCTAATTTTCAATAAATCTACAGAAACAGGTAATAGTGTCATGGGCCCCCAGTTCTAATCATTTTAGCTATAATAAATGATATCCCAAGGACTCACTTCAGGTCATAAAATTTAGTTATGAGGATACAGATTTTAACCCTCAAAGTATTTTATAATTTTTCACTTTTGGCCACTTTAAAATCTAAATTCTAAGAAAGATTACATACTTCAAACTGACTATAGATAGAAAAGAGAAAAAAATAAACTAAGAGTTTTTTCAAGTTAGTATTTGCTATTGTAACCAGATAACACTTAGGAAACATTCAAGAGTATGTACATTAGTACATATATTGGTTTCTTAAAATTTAAGTATATGAGAAATACATGAAATTACTATATTTTTATATTTTATAAAAAATGCATATTTTACAACAGAACTGTACTTTTCTAATGAATTATAAAATGTGCTTCTGAAAAAATTCTCTAAATATGCAATTAAAGATTTAAAGTTTTTAAAATAATCACAACTATTTTGCTATTGTCATGTAAAAGCGAAGTCATATACTTTCATTTGATGTTTTTATTCTTTCTGAAAGTCTTATGTCTAAAATATCTATAACTTGTCCTTGATAACTATCATTTATCTATATAATAAGATGAATTAAAGATGGTGCTTTAGACATATCTCAAAATAAGTTTTCTGGCTCTGAAATTATATGTGAAATAATATGACTATAATTGCCTTTTAAATAAAAAAGAAATTGATAAAAAAATTATCATGAGTACTCTAAAAGTAACATTTCAATAAAATAATTATGAAAAGTATGAATTGAAATTTATTCTAAATAAATACTTACACTGCAGTATTGAAAGCTTTAAAATCTTTGACTTACACAAAATGAACTTGGGTCTTCTTGGGCTAAACTCAAAGTGGATACATGGTAGAAAGCTGTATTCTTTGCTATATTTTTATAATTAAAACTACAATAAAAATAATACTTAAATTATTAAATCTGTATTTTTTAATTTATCTATCCTTACCAGAAAGGCACACATAAATGAGGTACTGGTCAGCAAAATACAGATCTGGTAACATTTCTGTTTCTTTTGCAGATAGATTATGATTATATTTACATTACTTCCCTACTTTTATAGGATACATTTTCCTCCTTTCTATGTGACCAAGTTGAGTTGGTAAAAGATGCTAAATAAGCTATATAATAGAAGTACAGTTACTTAGAAATAGGTCTTACATGACAGGTTCTAGTATAAATAAATAATAATGGGAGATAGCTTTGTAACAGCTGGGATTCTCAAAGAAAAATCTTTAAAAATGTAAACATTTATTATAAAGAAAGGTTCTAGTAATCTTGACAAGAAGATTGGTTTTACTGGTCAGGTCAGTACCCTTATGAAAATTAAATGCGTTGTTGTACAACTGAATCTATGCTGACACTACAAGATGGATCACAACATGTTGAGAAATATGTGAATATAGTCTTATACTCCCCATAAATATTTATTAACAGAGCACATGCTTTTGAGAAATATATTCTGAACTGCAACTCAAATATGTCATATTCAAGACTTGAAGAGAGGTGTATGCCTTCCTCTGATTAACTCATTGAAAATAGGATTGAAATTTCTAGGGTCAAAATCATTACTACCATCTCTGACTTTGCCATTAATGATTGGGATATAGCTATTAGAATTTGGCAGACTCAGTAATATCATATTGACCTTTGGAGAAATAAAACATTATTTTAGTACTGACACTATAATTGAAATCAGGAATTTCTTTTTCACTTAGCAGCACCATATGTGTGAATATCTCTGCCTGAACCTTGCATGTATATGAATTACTCATTCATTTACTGTTATTCAGCCATTTATCTATTTATGTATTCCCATAAGATTATTCCACAAGACATTTGAACAACATGTAGAAAATATAGTTTGAATTCTATTTTGGAATTTGGTAAAAAGATTTCACTATGGCCTGCTTTTTGGAAGGTCCTGCCTAACAATGCAGTTTGGGAGCAATTTTTGTTGTGTGGATATGTTATTGAGGTGATACCAGATGCCCACTAGGAAGCTAAAATATCTGGATGCTTGAATTAAAATCTTTTTCTTTTAATGTATTTTTTGTGTGTATGTTTTTGCTTGTACAGATTTGCTTATTTGTCTAATCTGGAATATATGAATGCAGATATGTGAGGCTGAATTGACAGATATCTGATTTAAATCAATGTCCTGACCCCTTTTAAAAATTATCAAACTCTTCCTCCAAAATCATGAAAATCATATTTAATTGGATGGAACAACATAAAAATAATTCATTCTAAAGGATCTAATTCTCAGGTTTCTCTTTCCCAGACAAGTTATTTTCTTTAAATTACCATTTTAATTCATGGATTAGTGACAAAAAGAATGTAGTATATGAAAAGAGAGTCTGGTAATTATAGTCTTCCCTACAGACTGAAACAGTGTATCACATTGTATACATAAAAACATGAAAATGCTTAAGATATTATTTTATACTGAGAAACAATTTAATTATTTAGAATGTGGTTTATTTTTACATATGCAGCCAATCATATTGTATTATTAAAAACTGTTGCCATGGTTTTCAGTCTGAAAGATTGTATTTATTGTATTATGGAGTGTTGGAGATTTTACTTTCACATTAAAAAGAAAAAAGATCAAATAAAATTAGTTTACCAATAAGTTAAATTTTGCCACTCAAATGTATTTATAATTAGAGCTTATTAAAGATAACCTATATTCGTCCAGTTTGCTTTTTGAAAATTCTCAAATTAGATAGAGAATCAGCCCCTTTTTTGTCTTTCCTTAAATTAGGTGTGCTTCATTTTTTTTTTACATTGAAATGCTTAGGGATAACCTGGAAACAGAGTCCAGGTTGGATTGCAATATAGAGTCTGCAAGGATAGAGGATGCTTGGCCTTGCCTCTGCTCAGAATTAAAGAAGAAAGTATGAAAGACTGAAAAAAATGGACTTTAAAAAGCAATTCTTGTTTAATACGTTGGATCACTTGAATTTCCTTCAGCATTTGTTTCTCATGGCCCATCAGGCCTTGTTGCTTTCCTACACACCTTCCCTTTGGCTCCCTTTCCCCCCAGCAAATGTATAATATGCTTATATCAGATATTATACTTAAATTACTAACTAGTTCACATTTGATCCTCAGAACAAATCTGTGAGGCAAATTTAATGTACACATTTCATTTCAGAGCCTAGTAAAGCCTCTCTAAGAGAAGCTGAAGCCCAAGTCAGGGCTGGTGGTGGAGCTGTGATTGGGCCTCGTACACCTGTGTAATCTTTCTCCAGCATACTGTTCATTTGGCCCTTCTAGGATATCCTCTTCTTCAGAAATATTGTGCTCAAGTTGTAAGGACAACTTTTTAAAACAGAATTTTGACCTTTTGTTTAAATACTCTTTGAATCTTCTGGGGTCCCCCCACCCTTATTTAAGAACATCCATGATCTAAATCAGGAAATTCTTAAATGTTAAGGCTAACTATGGCTGACACTTGAGGACAGACTCCCAAGAGTGAGAGACAATTGCAAAGTGGACAGAGGCACTGAAAACCAAAAAAGAAAAACAACAGGCTGTCAGTTCTTTAGTTTTACCATGTTTCTAAAGAAACTATTACAGAATTATTAAAAGCTTATGTTAGACTATATAGGGTTAACATTTTAAAAAAATAGGTAGCTGAGATACACATATATTGCAGAGTTTACAGACTTTCTATGTCATGGTTTTCACTATTGCTCCAGAGGGTAGCAGGGAACTGACCTTCCTTGAATGCTTACTATATGCCACCCAGAATGCCAAGTGTTTAATTATGGATTAGCCCATTCAATCTCCAGAGCAATACATAAAATTGACATTATTATTCTCACTTTACCAATAAAAAAGACCAAGATGTTCAGAGAGGTTAACGTTATTTTTGAAAATGAATAGCAGATAAGACTTTAGCATTGGCCATGTGCTATGCTATAGGGATTAACTCATTTATTCTTCATAACAACTTTAAAAATGAAGTAATATAAATTTCTGCATTTTTCAGATTAAAGAAATCTATGGTTTACTCGCAGGGGTCTCCAAACTACGGCCCACGGGCCACATCCGGCCCTCGAGGCCCTCTCATCCGGCCTGTGGAGACCTTTTTATCTGAATAAAATAATATTAAATAAATAATTAAAACAACATCTATGTTTTGATTCTTTTTTATTTGAACCTCGAGTGTATAGTTGGCCCCCAAACTGCTGTTTGATAGTTAATGCGACCCGTGGGCTGAAAAGTTTGGAGACCCCTGGTAGAGTTAAGTAGCTTTCCTCAGCTCAGGAAAGAACTTGATTTTGTTGATTTAACCACATTGTCTTTTGATAAAAACATTAAATAATAAAAATAAAGGACAGTGTAAATTCATCTGTCTGCACAGGGAATAATCAGAGAGGGTTGACTAGCTGCTAGGCAGAACTACAACTCCTAGAGAATGAAGTCTTTTAAAGCCCTCATAGCACCTTCTATTTCCAGTGGTACAACTAACACTGAAAATGATTCTATAAGATGCCTTACCAGACACACTACTACCACTTCACTTTCTGAATTGTCTCTGTGTTGCTCTAACACTTGTGGGAAAATCTGGAAGACATTTCCCAGCCTCATAGTCAGTCACTGATCAGGCATTTCTCTTAGCAATATCTGTAGTCTCTACTACTGTGTTTTAGCACCATGAATGAAGAATATGCAGAGAAGTAAAAGACTCAGATCAGGCAATGAATGTACTATTTTTAAAAATACAGTTTAGAAGAATATTTGCTGGAAAAAGAAATAATACATTTTGAGTCATCTATATTTTGTACTATCTTTCAAAATTTTAGTGACTCACAGGTTATAAATATATCCAGATTTACCCTTCACTTCAATGCTTAAAACAATATTGAGTATATTGGAAATAGTCCCAGATTTCTTTTTCAAGGTCAGATACATATATTTAAATACATACGAAGTGTATACAATTTATGTGTATATATAATTTAAAATGCATACATATTTTCTAGCATACACACTGATTTGCAAGAATGCTATGGGTTTTTCAAATAATAAAAGTATAATATTTGAAATGTAAATTTATTATTTTGAGAAGTCATAAATAAAAGGACAACCTAGACAATTTTTCCCTAAGTAAATGAATAAATTACATTAAAATATTAAAATGTGAAAAACACAATAAAAATAGATATAAGAAAAACTCTTTAATTCAAAGACCATTTGAAAAATTTATTTTCAACACTGGGCAAAAGAAATAATACCAATATAATCTTTAGAATTTATTATGCTCTTCACATAAGTATGTTTTCTAGCTATACCAACCCTATTTGTATGATAAGGTCAAGAGAGCAAAAGACAATTAGAGCCCAAAATCTGTATAGTTAAATAGCATAAAAAAAGAGGAAAATAATTGGAAGTTTTTAGTGATGTCTCTTAATGAGAGCACCAGAAACCACAAGGATGCAATTGAGCTCAACCCTGAACATATGAAAGTTTCCACATATTTATGGATCCTCAATTTAACAAAATATAAAAGTATTTTTTCTACAGTGAGTATAGGTTTTGAGTATCCTTCAAAATTATTATTATTATTATTTGCAATACTTCATCTTCCTTTGGCTTATTTCAGAAGGTAATCATTCATGGCTCAGGTGTATTGGGGGTCCCCTATCAGAAGCCAAGTGCTGTCTCAAGGGGCGGGAATGAAATATGGTCTTGCAGAGTAATCCTGCGATTAAGACTGTCTTCTCATTTAAAAACATTACTGATAACCCTCTTCTGAACAGCAAAGCGATATGATTTATAGAGTGGTTAGAAACATGCTCTGTCCCAAAACCTACTATTCTTGTGGTTTTCCATTTATATAGACCTTGATGGATTTGGGGTGTGAATATTCTTCATCAAATTTATAATTTTGTGCCTAAGGGCAAAAATGTCAAAAAGTTTGGTAACCAAAGGAAACCCCTTGCTCTTAGAAAATGATTTAAATCACTTTGAGTCACATGTGGTTTGAATTTCAGGATAAAGTAGTCAAGTTTAATTTAAAAATATAATTTTTAGTGCCTTTCTTTTATCCTTCAGGAGGAAATTATTTAAGCACAAATGTTGGGAGAAATTATTATTAAACAAACACACAGAGCATTTCAGCACTGGAATAAAGATATAACTATTCAAAACTGTCAAAGAAAAATGCTCTTTTCAATCTTTCATTTTCACCATTTGTTGCTGCAATGTTTGAAAATATTTTACACATTGAGTTTCACTTACATCGACAGTTATATCTCCTTGATCCTTTTCTCAGCATGGAACCTGACTAAATCTCAAAGATAATATCTTTCAGATGGAAATAGCATTCCTCTTGCTAATATCAAATAAATGCTCAATATGAAATTGATGCCCCAAGTTTTATTTAAAGAAGGAGAAAATTCTACTAGCATATCCAAAAAGCATTGGCACAGGTATGTGACATTATGAAAAGAGGAAAGTCAATGAATGAGAAGTCTCCTTTGGTTCATCTGCATGCAAGCCATTATTTTCATTGGAGAAAGCATGTTAAATATCGGGAAGAATAAATATGCCTTTGCCGACTGTAGATTTTAGCTGCTACTTTTTTCTTCAAGCCCCCTGTAGGGAAAGAGTAACCTCAAAGCTCTCTAGAGAAATGAGGTATGAACAAATTGTACATTGAGATAAATTTGAATAAAGAACACTTACAAAAATAAAGTGAATTAAACGCCTTTAAAAAAATCTCAGCATAATGCTTAATGTTTCATTTGAGGAAAAGACAGCTTGCAAATGTGGCATAAAATAAACAGATCATCATTTGAAACATAACACTGACTAACCCTGGAGACACAATTGAAGTTCATCCCAAGTACAGGGCCTGGGAGTTTGGCCAAGAATATTATCTCATGGGGTCTAAGGCTTGATTTGTATTTCATATAATAGGAAGTGGCATTCATTACCTTGTAATCGATATGCAGATAAGAAGAAATTATTTATGACACAATTAACTGGGAAGGATAGAATACCATATATGTACATATGGCAGGACTGAGGATTTCAGACAGGACCATAAACCATAAAGAGACTTTTGACAACTATCAGACCTCTGAGATAACCTGGTGCCTTGGAAACTCATCCAGCTTTATGTGCTCTAACATATTTGTAATCATCTTTTAGTGTCATGCTTCAAGTGCAAACTGGATGTTTATGAAATTTTCCTCCATTATTAAAAATAGCTAAAGTTGTTTTGATTTTTTGAAACATTAGAAAAGTGTTTCCAAAATGAATGTAAGTTCTGAAATGGGAATAATCCATTTGGGAGATGCTGGGTTGGAAAGGAAAAAAGACTCCTCAGAGCCTTTAATTTTCTAAATATGTATTATGATTCTCTAAGAGGAGAATAAATAATATAGTATTCCCTATCTTATTTAATTACAAAAGCCTCTTCTGTGGCATGCCTCTTTGAGAAACAACATGTAAAAAGAAAAAAAAAAAGAAAGAAAAGAAAATGAAATGAAAAGAAAAAAAGAAAAGAATTATGTGCATTATGTGCTCACTACCCAGAGTCGATATATTATAGAATTGTATACCCGGAACCTATGTAATTTTTGCCAACCAATGTCACCCTAATAAATTTAACAATTATATATAAAATCAACTAAAATAAAAAAAGAAAAGCAAAGAAAAAGAAAGCTGGAGTGACTATTTTTCAGAACTTCACTAACACGTGGAATATGTTTGTATTTTACATGAAACCAACTGCTTTTCATAAAAGGCCTTCCCTAATTTATTTCACCTTGTTTAGCAACATCCCAGTACAAGGTTCTTCCATCCTCAGCCAAAGCCATGTCAAGGATAGGAACTCCCTTTTGGTGGGGCAGCCTGTTTGAAAACTTAATGGAGTGCCATTGGATTCGCTGGAATCAGCACTCCTTAACCTGAATTTTCTCCCTAAGAAGCCCAGTTACCTAATAGACATATGATCACCAACGTCTGGCCTGGGCTTCCAGGACTCCCAGGGCTAGTTTTGCTCACATAACCAATTCAGGTCATTATGTTCTGAGTCATGAATAGGAAAGACAAAGAGTTCGTGAAATTACTTCTAGCTTAGAGGATTGCTACCAGAGACTGTTAACACCTCATTAAGGAAACATGCTCCTTTTTTGTGTGTGCCTTTACTCACTAAGTTTTTGCCACCTGCAAAGCCAAACTTTTCTATTTCTGTTTTCCAAACATTTAAAAAAATCTTTAGTAGTAATAATAGAAATGCCTAAAAGTTATGAAATATTTATTATATATTAGGAAATGTATAAAATAGTTTAAGGGCAGCTGTATCCTATTTTGAATTAATTTCTAAAAGTTTATTAAATTTTTCTTTTGTGATCTTTAAAAAAATTCAGAAATGCAAGCACCAGCAGATTCATTACCTGGAATTTACGAATGTTAAAAATGACATCAGTTTTTTTCCATTTTTTTAGTAATAAAAGAAAATACTATAGTTGTTTTAAGTCTTTTCTTATCCACCCTCTCAGTCCTATTTACCTCCCCCATTCCTAGAGGCAAATCTATCAGGAATTTATTGTATCTCATTGCATTTATATTTATAGATTTTTATGCATGAATATGATTTTGTGAAAATTATATGCTATTATTTTGTGTGATTTTCACAAATAGCAATACAAATCATACCATATTGTACATACATCATTTTGACACTAGTTTTTTTTCTCATTGTTATTTATAATGGCCTATTTATATCAACACAATTCAGTGGTTCTGTTTTTTTTTTTTTAAGATTTATTTTTTGAGAGATGGTGAGAGCAGGGGCGGGGAATAGGGAAGGCTCAGAGCAGTCGCCTTAATTGTACATCCTTAGTTGTGACGGTTTCATTTCACACAGAAGGATGTGAGGCCCTGCAGAGTGGGAACCAAACCAGGGGCCTCCAGCATGGGAAGCGTGAATCTTCCTGGAAAAGCCATCCTGGTGATTACCAGTTGTGCTCCTGTTCAGTATATGGGGTTGTGTTAGCTCAGAGCCAGAGATTGAACCCTGGACCTGGCGACTGTGAGGCCAGTGCTCAACCGGTGAGATATCCCCACGTTCCTATTCAGTGGTTCTTAATCTCTGTGCTGTCGTTGACCACTTTGGTAACCTGGTGAAGCTAATGTACGTACTCCTTTTCGGAGTAAATTTGAAAAATTTTAAATAAGATACATAGGATTACAAAGGAACTTAATTGTAGTAAAGCATAGCTAGGAAAATATTGAATATTACAAATTGTAATATAGTAACATGGTTTTTTATTAATGCATTAAATAGCATCTGTGGTGACTCTATACTACTCTAATTTGGAGGAACTGGTGAACGTAAACAGTATCTCTAGATGTCTGTAACAACTATGACATTAAGTGACACACTCCGTAAAGTCTAATCATTATAGTCTCAGATGAGACATGCTACTCTGATTTGTATCCTACATTTATTATAAAAGAAAATTCTAAAATTTCAGTTACATCTTAGTGAGGATAGAGATGTGTTTTTATTTCCATTCTAGTTCCTAAGCCTTCAAAATGATTCAGGTATTCATGATTTAATTTTTTTCTTCAGTTAATTGTTGACATCCTCTCTTAATTTGTTTGACTTTTTTAAACAGTGTTTATGGAATCTTTTCATCAAGATGTTAGGATTTTTTATTTAGTTAAGTGTATGTGTATGTATGCATTTTACTTTGAGGGTCTTCTTACCTTTTGTGTCTTGTTTAAAAATGATAATTTTTATATTTCAATTCTAATTAAAATTACTTTTCTGAATATAATAATTTTTTTTTTCATTTAGGCTTTTAATATACTTGAAAAAATTTTAAGTTTATTTTGTAAGGAAGAGACTTAATTTTATTTTCTGTAGTATCTTATTTAATCCTTACAATAAAGCAAACATTTTGCTAATATTATCCTCTTTTAAAAGCAAACTTCATTGAGGGGTGGAGGAGTAGGGAGGGGACATCAAATATATGGTGATGGAAAGAGAACTGACTCTGGGTGGTAAGCTCATAATGCAATATATAGACAATGTAAAGTAGAATTGTACACCTGGAACCTATGTAATTTTTACCAACCAATGTCACCCCAATAAATTTAACAATTATAAAAGAAAAATAAATTTACATTTATTATCAAAAAATAAAATAAAAATTAAAGCAATCTTCATCTTTCTGAATATCCATTTTATTCAGTTATGAATTTTCACTTAATTTTTTATATTTCTTGTGAGTTCATTTGTTGCTTCCAAAGATTGCAAGCATTTTGAGGACAGAGATAATGTGCTTTTAAAATTTTTTCAATAGTAATTAGCAGAATGTTGGACCAAACAATTTGTTACTCTTTATAATGCATTTTGCTTTGAAACTTTTTCCAACTTTAATACAAGTTTAGAATCAAATAATATAGTTTATATAAAAATTTATCTTTTGAAATAGAGTAAGAGTTCTTTCATTTTCTCATTAGTGTTTCAGTATATGACACTTCTCACCTTCTGTATTCCTATTCTAACATAAGTTATGCCTGTAAAATAATAATAGTAATATGGATGCCAGCATAGCTCGGCAGCTGAGTGCTTGCCTTGCAACTGCAAAGTTCAGGGATCAAATCTCAGTGCTGGCCTGTGCACACCCATATGCTGAACTGATAACCATCAGGATGGCAGCAAAGGTTCTCACCTGCCATGTGGAAGGCCCCCAGTTCAGTTCCTGCCCTGTGCAGCCCCATATGTACCTGTGTAGAATCAAACTAGGTCACAACTAATGATATACAACTATGGCGACTGCTCTGGGCCGTCCCCCTTCTCTCTCTCTCTCTCTCTCTCTCTCTCTCTCTCTCTCTCTCTCTCTCTCTC